>MCJB01045027.1:32530-86372 GCA_002018475.1 Nicotiana obtusifolia | reverse complement strand
TTTCAGTAGCACTAGAAGATAAAAACATAGATAAATCACTAGTATTATATTGGAAAATGTCAGGAATAGAATTAGCACAAGGAAGTAAAGTATTTACGGCAAGATGTAAGAACCTATATATATTAACAACAAAGCATAAAATAACTGCTAAAAATAAGATAAATAAAATAAAAATAGAAAACCCTTTTGAACAAATAATTACTATTATAGATAAAAATGATTATGGTTACAAGGAAATAGATATAGAAGAAGATTTAGAGATTGTTAAAGAAAGAATGAATACATCTAAGAGATCAAGTTATGAGATCCCATCATCATCATCTAGGATGAGTACATCTAAAAAGTTAGAGTATGATACTTCACAAAACACAATAATAGAAGAAATAAAATCACATCAATATTACATAACGGGCATAATGGATCAAAGAAAATATCTTATTGTAATTAATATAGGACAAGAAGAAAATTATATTATGAGGGAACTGGTAAAAGAAGAAGAAATAATTACAAAAGAAAAATTATGTCCAGATTTGCCAATAATAAACACAGAAGAATATGTTAATAAAGAATTAATTATAGGAGGAATACCAATATTTATAAAATTTAAAATATATAATGAAGAAACAAAATTATCTTTAGGAATGAAATGGTTAGATAGTGTTAAGCCATATAATTTAGAAGATAAACAATTAACAATAGTTTATGAAAACAAGAAAATCATGATAAAACGCACAATACTATAAATGACAAAAATATATATCTTAGTAAAAATTATAGTAGAAGGATATTATAATAGATATTATACACCAATGATAGATACAGGAGCGGAAGCTAATATGTGTAGTTATAATTGTTTATGATAGTTACAGGATTTAATAATGAAGGTAGTATGATAGAATATAAGGCTAAAAATGTAAAAATTCAAATATGGGATAAAATTCTACATATAGGAGAAATATATAGCTATGAATTTATGAATAAGAATATGATATTAGGAATGTCATTTCTAGATAATTTATACCCACATGTAATAACAAAAACATACTGGTATTTTACTACCCCATGTAAACAAAAGATATGAGTAAAAAGAGTAAATAATAAAATAAAAGAAAATGCACCACGGATAAAAGGAAATGAAAAGATTACACAAAAGTTAGAAACCAAGAGATTGGATAACCATAAGATAGAAATAATCGTATTCACAATAGATAAATTAAGAATAATAGAGGATAAGTTAGAAAAATTATATAGTGAAAATCCATTACAAGGATGGGAAAAACATAAAACTAAAATAAAAATTGAACTTATAAATGAAAATAGTATAATAACCCAAAAACCCTTAAAATATAATTTCAATGATTTAAAAGAATTCAAAATGCATATCACTGAATTAATGAACAATGGATACATACAAGAAAGTAATAGTAAACATACTAGTCCAGCCTTTATAGTAAATAAACATAGTGAACAAAAAAGAGGAAAAAGTAGAATGGTAATTGATTATAGGAATTTGACTGCTAAAACTAAAACATATAACTACCCAATACCAAATAAAATATTAAAAGTAAGACAAATACAAGGTTATAATTATTTTAGCAAATTTGACTATAAATCAGGATTTTACCACTTAAAACTAGAAGAAGAGTCTAAACAACTAACAACTTTTACAGTACCACAAGGATTTTATGAATGGAATGTATTACCATTTGGATATAAAAATGCACCAGGTAGATATCAACATTTTATGGATAATTATTTTAATCAACTAGAAAATTGTATAGTATATATAGATGATATATTATTATTCTCTAAAACACAAGAAGAACACATTAAACTATTAGAAAAATTTATCCATATTATAGAAATATCAGGAATAAGTTTGAGTAAGAAGAAAGCAGAAATAATAAAAACTCAAATAGAATTCTTAGGAATACAAATAGATAAAAATGGAATAAAAATGCAAACTCATATAGTACAGAAAATAATAAATTCAGAAGAAATACTTGATACAAAAAAGAAACTACAATCTTTTTTAGGATTAGTTAACCAAGTAAGAGAATATATACCTAAGTTAGCAGAAAACTTAAAACCATTACAGAAAAAATTAACGAAAGATGTAGAATACCACTTTGATGATAAAGATAAATTACATATACAAAAGATAAAAAATATGTGTGCCAAATTACCAAAACTATATTTCCCTCATGAAAATAAAGAATTTATATATATAGTAGAAACGGATTCAAGTAATCATAGTTATGGAGGAGTACTTAAATATAGATATACAAACGAAAAAATAGAACACCATTGTAGATATTATTAAGGATCATACACTGAACCACAATTAAAATGGGAAATAAATAGAAAGGAATTATTTGCTTTATATAAATGTTTGTTAGCTTTTGAACCATATATTGTATACAGCAAATTTATTGTAAGAACAGATAATACTCAAGTTAAGTGGTGGTTAACCAGAAAAGTACAAGACTCAGTTACGACAAAGGAAATACGGAGACTGGTATTAAATATTCAGAATTTTACATTTACAATAGAAGTAATCAAAACTGACAAGAATGTTATTGCAGATTACATATCAAGACAAAAGTACTCAAACGGATAATATACCAGAAAATGAAGACCTATATGCAATTCTTTCCAAGTTATCTTTGCAAATGGATAACATGGGGAAGCTACAAAAGGCAACTAGAAGTCAGCAGCATGACTTAAAACATGCGGACCTAGAAGGAGATGTTGGGAAACTCCAAAAAACCCATAACAGTGTTATTAATGCAGGGACAGCAAGCAGCTCATCTACAACAAGGTCACCTACAAAGCCAAAAAATAAAAACCTCAATAAACTATTTGAAAAACCATACACCACAATACCAAAAAACCCAGTCACTATACAACCACAAACTACTACATACTCTGAAAGCCTAAACCAGACTAAGAAAACATATAACCATATATCCCGTACCTATATAAAAAACATGTACAAACTACAAACCTTCCTTAACCTAAACCCAAGATCCAGAAATACTACAGACCCAGAAAGAGATTATGTCACATCACATCTACAAAGACATAACAAACTTATTGCTCTACCAGGAACCAATCCAAACCTAGTAAACACCTGCTACAACTATGGACTATTAAGTACAGTATACACTTCGACAGGAGAAGAGATAGCTACAATTACAGAACTATACAAAGCATTCACTACATATAAGAGAATTACCAAGGGAACATTTTTCTACATAAAATTCTATACTGCACCAGCAGAAATACTTGTAATGACTCGTTTTGTACCCCATATTATTTCATTAATTATATTATGTGAAATTAAGTCGAGTAAGTTGCACTCGAAGTAATTCGATAGGAAATGAGACACATGGTCTCTTTTTAAGAAGCTTAAGTCATAAAAGTCAATCGTAGATTGACTTATGAGTTAGAAGGTTCGGATTTGAATTCCGACGACTCGGTTAGCTTCGAGGTAGGATTTATGACTTAGTCAAGTGACCGGAATAAGTTTTGGAGACCTCGAACGAAACTAGGCTTGAATCGGCGAAGCTCCAATTTCCGGTTGATAGATGAAATTTTGATCCGGAAGTCGGAATGAAATTTCGAAAGTTGCTGTAGCTTCGTATTGCAATTTAGGACTTGTGTGCAAATTTTCAGACCATTCGGACATGGTATGGTCAGATTCGGATCAAAGGATGGATTTAAGAATCCTTGGAGTCCGTAGGTTTGAATCTAATGCAAACCTGATAATTCGAGGTTTATTTTAGTGTTCCAATGATTGGAACAAGTTTAAATGAGATTATAGAACATGTGTTCGTGTTCAGATAAAGTCCCGGGGGTCTCAGATGAATTTTGAATAGTCGACGGGACTTAATTCGTCGCTTTATAAAGCGTTAACTTCATACTTTCTGGTGTAATTGATATTAAAATTAGTAAACGAGTTCCAAACTCGATTTTGTTTCAGGCATTAGCTCCGTATTTAAATTACAGAGCCATAGCAAAAAGAATCGTCCAAGTCGGACTCCGTATGAAAAAGTTAGGCTTAATTTTGTAAAGCGAGAAAAAAGATCAGTTGGCAGATGAGTTTCGCGACCAAAAAGCGATTCGCTTTTTGGATAAGCGAATCGCGAAACATACTAGGCCATCGCGAAGTGGAGCAGTGGCTTAAGGTGGAAAACGTGACGAAAAAGCGGTTCGCATGTTGAGAAAGCGAACTGCGAAATTGACATAAGGGGGGTTCGCGAACACGGGCAGAACATGAGGGCTATTTCGCGGTGAGTTCGCGATTCGCGAACGTGAAACGCGAACCGCGAATCTCACCTGGACGTCGCGAAATGGGGCAGAAGCCTGGGCATCCTTTTTGCTCATTCCGCGATGGAAAAGCGGTTCGCATGTGAGAAATGCGAACCGCGAAATGCACAATGGCGTCGCGAAATTGACTTTTTGCTGAGTATTTTGCCCGATTTTTGACCCTCTATAAATAGGACCTAGGGTCCATTTGTGCACTACTGATACGCATAAAACAATACCCACGAGAGAAACGTTCTTCAAAAACAAAGAACGATTATAAATCAACCCCAAACACACATGCAAAGAAGATTACCTGATTAATCTTGCAAAGAAAGGGGTTGCAACACCTTAGAAGTGTTTGGGGCTTTTTAAGAAGAAGATTAAAGCGAAGTTTGGAACTAATAGAGAGGGAATCTCAAGAGAAACATCGGGTAAGTATTCTATACCCTAAATCCCTCTTAGATTATGATTTCCATGCTTAATCCCATTGTAAATTCACGAATTTGTGAAAGAGAAGAACCTAGGGTTCTTCTAAATTTCTGAAAATATGAAATTTGGGGATTAAGGTCAATCCGGTGTCAGAATTTGACGAATTTGATATGCATGGACTCGTATTGTAATGGGTAATTACATTCTATAAATTTCGAATGATATCGAGAAATGGGCCCCACTATTGACTTGAGTAAAATTTCGAGAATTTACCCGTAAAGTCTGTAAATTTTAATGGAAATTGATTTCCATTGTGGGTATTGAATGTAATGAATTGTTTATGAATAGATTTGGAGCCTTTGGACGCAAGGTGTCAAGGCTAAGGTTTGTTGAAACCTTGAATTCCGTTGCCAAGCAAGGTAAGTGTCCATCCTAGCCTTAGCTTGAGGAATTAGGAACTATGTGCTATGTGCTAAATTGCTTCTCGATGAGAACATTGTATAGGTATGGTGACGGGTACCTATACTTTGGTGTCAAACATGACCGTGGGTCGTATATTGATACTTGTTGCATATTAATACTATAATTGTTGAAAGATATTTATGATATTGCCAAGATGCAAAGATAATTATGTTTCAAATTGCCGGATGATATACGAAGAATTATTGTAATGTAAGTGAGGGGCGGGTGGCACGCTTGCCACAGGATATTATGAAATAAGGGCGGATGATACGCCTAGTACATGAACTGAACATTGTGAATGTTCCTATTGATGGTGGTTATGATTATGGTTAAGGATATGGACATCTCTTTCATTATAATTTAGATTGATAAATGAACTAATTGAATAAGTAATTGCTAAAAGATAATTAAAGGTTCCGTGTCTAAGTCACTGGGTAGTGTCCTAGGAGTCCATAAGAGTCTAAAAGAGTCCGGTGTCGTAACAATAGTAATGTGTCTAGGTTTAACGGAAATATAGACGGGTTGGGGGAAGGTTAATCGATATACATAAGTAGTGGTAAATTGTTAATATTGACTTAGTTAAACATGAGTCGAGTATGGTTGATGTGATGCATTATTCCATTGGTTGGAAATTGTTTGTGGTTGTTGTGACACGCTTAGGTGGAGAGACCGTAGCTGGTGCCACGCGTGTCAAGAGATAGTGTATACGTGGAGAGACCGTAGCTGGTGCCACGTCTGTGATGAAATGTTGTATATGGGGGAGCGGGTGGCACGCCGCCACGAGATATTGTATACGTGGAGAGACCGTTGCTGGTGCCACATCTATTATGAGATATTGTACCCGTGGAGAGACCGTTGCTGGTGCCACGTTGGTAATGAGACATTGTATATGTGATTGATGTGGCATGTGTAGGTGGAGAGACCGTAGCTGGTGCCACGTCCGTTATGAGATATTGTATACGTGGAGAGACCGTTGCTGGTGCCACGTCTGTTATGAGATATTGTATACGTGGAGAGACCGTTGCTGGTGCCACGTTTGTTATGAGATATTGTATACGTGGAGAGACCGTTGCTGGTGCCACGTCTGAGATGAGATATTGTGATTGATGTGACATGTATAGGTGGAGAGACCGTAGCTGGTGCCACGCTTGTCACAGGATGGATTGTATTTCATATTATTGTGTTGATTTGTTTGATTTCATTGATTTGATAATGCAATATTTAAATATCTTCCTTCTCTGTTTATTTTGGTTGATGTACATTTGTTATCTGTTTTAGTTGCATATATATATATGTTATGTCTAACAGGATTATCTGGAGTCCGGTCTAGCCTCGTCACTACCTCGCCGAGGTTAGGCCAGGCACTTACCAGCACATGGGGTCGGTTGTGCTGATACTACACTCTGCACTTTTTGTGCAGATACCGGCGCCACAGGTGTCGAACAGTAAAGGACTTCCAGCTTTTGCGTGATCTTCCAGGCAACCCAAGGTAGTACTGCAGCCGTTCGCAGATCTTGGTGTCCTCTGTCTGTTTCTTTGACTGTTATTCCATGTAGTTCGGAATCAGTACTTTTGTTATTTCTTTCAAGACCATTGTATGTAGTACTCTTAGACAGTCTGTGAAAACTGTGATACCAGTTCTTGGGAGGATTGTATAAATAAGGGGCTATTTAAGTATCTTCCACATTTTGTTATTAAATTTTGTTGTAAAAATTATGAATGATGTGTTAAATGCATTAATGAGGTTAATTATTGGCTGGCCTAGCTTTCATTAGTAGGCGCCATCACGATTCCCAAAGGTGGGAGATTTGGGGTCGTGACAACAAGCCTAGTCCGAAAGTACACCCAACCCAAACACCCATCTCTTTCCACTATGGCAATCCAAGTGACTCTATTTGCACCAATCAACACTTTCCACGTCACCCGTCTCACACCCTCACACAAGAAACACAAGTGATCTGAGCCATTGATCCAAACCATCGACGACCCACGTTATTTCTCATTTTTCTCTTTTAATTATAACCTGTTACCAGATATTATTTCCACCGTTGGATCACACAAATCCAACGGTTCCCGTATTTTCCAAAACAATTTCCTTAAAAACATAAAGCCCCGATTTACCAGGGTCGTTGATCAAATGATTAAATGGCCCACATTCCATCTTGCATTCTTAACCCTAGAGACCGACTCCTAACTAGCCAAAACCCTAAATCATTTCTTCTCTGACTTCGCCGCCTCTCTTTCCCTTTCCTCTCTCTTTTTTCTCAACCTTACAAACCAAATCAATCGAAAAACCTCACACAAATTAGTGCAATGTCACAAATCGATAAGAGATTCATCTCCCTAAGCTCAAACATGAAACTTCAAAAGCCTAAAATCTGGAACCCTAAGCTCAAACGTGAAACTTCAAATCCTCTTATATTCCGTCGAATCGGAGAATGCATGGAACTTTCTTCAGAGATTCATCATGAAATTCTGTATCCGGAGCTCAAACGTAGTGACCTATGGGTTTAGGGTTTGATCATTGGTTCAAAACCTTCAACAATCGATTCCTCTTCTCTCGGGTAAACTCAACACTGAATTCTTCTCTGTCTTCGTGATATATTCATTCGATTTGCTATCATCATCTACATATCGTCATCTTCCACTACTAGTTTGAATTTGAGAGACCCTAGAGCCTTAAATGGCACTATAAAAGGGGTCCTTAATGTTCTCACCAAACACACACAGAGACACGATCACTCCTAACACTGATATCATCTAAGAGAAATTTTTAGTTCAAAAATCCTAGAGTTCCTTACTGTTCTTTTTTTTTCGTTTTCTGAGTACTATCGCTGATTCGAACTTGAAGTTCTTGGGGTCTTAAGAAACTGAGAGAACCCTTTGTTTGGTCTGCTGCCCTCAAAAAGGTCAACTCATTCCTTATCTCTCTCTTTGTTTATCTCTTTTGAATGCTACAGATGTATTAGTTGTTTTTTTTTTCCTGAGAATCATAGTTGTTTAAGGTGTTTGTGATTAGTATGTTAGTGATTATGTTCTTTTAAGTCTAATGTCTGCTTGTGATTATTTTTCCTGCCATTTTGAGTCTTAATTGATGATTAATTAAGTCATTAAGTGATCCCTGATGATTTTGGTTTCTGAGTTCTGATAGCTTATATGTTCAAGTTGTAATGTGTCTTGAATGATTGATCATACTTGCCTAAACTCCGCAGTCTTTCATTGATGACTCTGTAATGATCTTTGCCTTACATATTATTTTCTCTGTATGCCATTAGTCTTATGGTTAAGTTTATTGTTTGATAATCAACACTGAGATGAATCTGAAGGTTCCTAAGTTCACACCATCTAACTTAAGCATGAAATCTAAGTGTTTATATGTTTTTCTTCTCTGTACTTATTTGTAATCTTTGGAAGTGACTTTTGAGTTGTCATGATGACAATCTCATCTAGTTAATGTTGCATTTGTTGACTTAGTTTTGTTTGGGATTGAACTTTCTCCTTTTCATGAATATCAATTCCTCTACTGTATAACTTCTACAACGATCAAGTTATCTTTCCTTCATGAAATAATCATGATACTATTTTCTTTTTCTTTGTTATAAATGGCTGATAATTTGTTGTTAAGCTGAACTTGGTTGTCTCTTGATTGGTTAATATCTTCAGTTGTGTATTCAATTCAAAGCTTACCTAGTATAGTACCTCCCTGTCCCTAATCCTTTTAGGTTATTATTGATCTTTGAATAGCTGACATGCATTTTATCTTTAAGATTATCATCTCTAAAAGATAGGACTTAGTTACTCTATTATAATCAAGTAGTAATTTGTGAAAACAGAAGCATGACCACCTCATACTTAATTAGACTTATGTTTAAGTTAAACTTGTTTTAATATGGCGCTTCCCCTTATCTGTTCTCTTCATGGCATATTCAACTTGATCTTGGATGTGCAGAACTCCCATGTCTATATGAGGTCATAACTTCATTTGAAGAGTTCATGTAACTAACTGAATACTGTATGTTCCTATTTGATTCCTGATTTCATGTTTTGTCCAGAACCACCCTAGTCCTTTCCCTGTTGTTGATTTGAAACTAGATCCGATCCTTATATCTTATTAGGACTTTTGTTGATACTGTCTGAGTATGGTGACCTGTTAGGGGCTAATGTTGTTAAGGATATAACTCTGTTGAGCCCTTAAGGGTTCCATGTTTTAATCTGTAAACTTACAGTTTTATTGATAGTTTAATCTTGTTCCTGATAACCTCTGTAAAAAATGTTTAGCCATGACTGTTTGGTCTGATCTTCATTGATGATCTTTAAAGTGTTAAGTAATATTATCAATCCATGTGTGTGCTAGAAGCAAACAGATAAGTTTGCAGTTGGTTTGCCATAAACAGGAACATCTGTATCTGTTGAGTTGTTGTAAATATGACCCTGTATAGCTTGCCTTTTCTTAGAATATGTTCTTCTATGATGTTCAGACCTTTACAACATGCTTATGATGTTTCTATTCCTTTCTTATATACATTCGAAGCTCAGATCCTTAATTGCACCTGATATGTATTTTGTTTGGTGTCAAATGTAAATTATGTTCTTATGTTAGGAGTGAAATTATATTTCGTGGTAGGTAATGCTATAGCACTTAGTTTACATTGAAAGAGCCTCATGGCATTTAAAACCTGTAAAGAAAACATGTTGTTAGTGCTTAAGGGTAGTTGGGAGTCGAGTTTTACTCTGGGTTGGGCTGCCCTTCCCAGCACAAACATTGCCCTGGGCCTTGAGTCCCTCGGGAACTTTGAAGTGTCGGGGGATTCAAATGGAGCAACAACGTTGAGTAGAACTTCGTCCTTAGCCCTTAATTCATTGACACTTAGTTCTTTAGGGGTTTAATGTATAATGACGACAAAAGGTTTCCAATGTAAATTATTTGTCGAGTATAACTACCACATTAATATAATTTCCCATAGTATTCGAATATTATTAAATTTTTTGTTCCAGTTGTTTGTCTATATATATTTTTGAATATGTTGAGAATGTGGAATATGCATTTAATGACTTTCTTTCTTTTGGGCATGTACATATTTGGGCCTGCTGAGTTCCTAAGGAACTCAGTCCCAAACCAGCTTTGTTGTATTTTTTGGAGGATCCAGTCAGCTATAGCCGAGCCTTTCAATTGCTGGGCCTATCTTGTTGAGGCCCAACCATCAGACTCCATTCTTCTCTTCCTTATTTCCTTCATTACTATTCATTGCTTCCAGAGCCTAGTTTACTGCATCATTACTTTTGCCTGCTGCCTTTGTCGTTTTATCATATTTTATTATCATGTATTTAACACTCGTATATTATGCGCTTTACCTTCGTGCTTTAATATCAACTGAAACATAAACAAACTTTAACTAATATGTGATTTAAAAAGAATTAGTTAATAGTTAAACTGCGCTCCGCTAATGATAGTTTATACATCTTGTTCACTCACTCGCTTTTTTCTCAAGATTTTTGAAACCCAAACTCTAATGAAAAACAGCTACCCGTTTTCAAAAAGGAAATCAGAAAAGAATCGCTGATTTTTACTAACATGGAATGAAATCAATTTTTCTCATAAAAACAATAAGGTATTATCGCCTCAAGTGAGTTTTCAAAGATCGCTCCTTTTCAGATTTTCAAATCAAGGTACATGTAGAATCACTCTCTTACAAACATCTTTTAGAATCATACAAACATCTATCTCTAAGTTAATTGCTTCCATAACTTAATAAGTACAAACCTTAAAATACGGACTACTTTTAGAACTCTTTTAACCTTCAATAACTCTGTTATAATCTCACATCCTCCTTAAGTCTCACACCCCTTAGATATACCCTCCCTTTAATATATATAGTAAGCCATTCCCTAATAGTAATTAAGCATAGTATAAATAACTGGTTCCTAAAAAATCAGTCCAAGTACTATGGAGCTACCTCAGGTAGATTTTAAGGGGTGCCTAATACCTTCTCCTTAGAAGAATGAGAACCCTTACCCATAATCTCACCGGTTTGCAGACCTATAAGGAACATGACTTAGTAATTAAATAGTTACCCTAGTATACATTTAAATATTAGGTGGCGGCTCTCTTTCATCAACAACAGAGAAACCACAAGTTGAATTCTGTCTTTGATTGTGCAAAATAGGATGCAACAGCCTCCAGAGTCGGAAAGTTGTTATTGCAATATTTATCAGTTACTACAGCAATTACGAGGTCTTTGTTGGCTTACTACGATGAAGATAGATGAAAGTAAAGGGCTTTATTCTACCTTGGTAAATAAAAGTTGATTACGAGGCTTTGAATACCTTTAGTTTCCTATTAATTTCTAATTTTGCTGGTGGAATTGGAACACAAATTACACTCTTAAACACTTTCTCACCTCTTGTGTCATAATCCAAATCTGGCATCAAGGCCATGACAGGGCAACCAATGATCCATTATCCCACTAAGTGAATTCACTAAGTTACGCATGATAATAATGATGATATGAAAAAAATCACAATAGAAATAAAGAAGTCTCATGCTAAATAAATGCGAAAATGATAATACAACTGTTTAGACACAACATCCCATAAACTCAAAATAGACTAAGTCAGGGAGCAACTAAGTATCATCCCATAAACCCAAATAGATTAAGTCATGGAGCAACTAAGTATCTGAGCTAATATGAGACGCTACTCAAAGAAATTAAAAACATTGAATGTAAGATAGTAGCTGATATTTCATCCACTAACTGGTGGATGACTCACCTCAACTGATAGGACTGGCTAGACTCACTACTCCTCTTGTGGATCACCCTTAATAGGATCTGCACGAAACAGTAAATAACGAGTCAAAAAGATACAGCGAGATTATTGACTCACCCTCTTATCTTAGCCATGTGACTTGTCTTTCTAGAAATTGTTGTGGTGCATAAATAGCATAAAGATCATTAACATGTATAAAATAATATATAAGTGTATAGGGTAAAATCGATTCATATTAAATACTCAAATAATAGAGCGACACGTGAAATCAGAGATAGATGGAAAAGGAGGCAAGTGGAAACCAAGATCAGGGACAGCAACTTTGGTTGGCACCGGGCAGACCTCGAAGGGAATATTGCTAACGAGGACAAACGAATATTTGCCACTAAATGACATTAAATGAAGTATATTCCTCAGTATTAAATACATAATCCGTTATAAAGAATTTTGGCATTTATAGCCTGCTGTTACACATTCATCAATGGCCTCCATAATTGTCATTTAAGAGGGGCTTGATCCTAGGACTTTGTTCCCTAGGTGTAGCTATAAATAGTGACTTCAACAGCCATTGTAAGGGAGGAAATTTCTGATAAACTTATACTACACATTGTTCTAAGCTCAATAATACTTTATTTTATGTCTTTTAATATTCTTATAGTTGTCTTCGGAAGCCTCGCTCTTGGAACCAGGACATTTGTTGTCTTATCTCGATTTCAACACTAAGTCTTATATTTTATTTAATTTATTTATCACTCTGGGATCAAATTGATTCTCTTGTCTATAAACCATGTTTTAAATTCAATTGTACCATTTTACGGGTGAACAGTTTGGCGCCCATCGTGGGGCTTAGACACTTGCATAATTGACTTGATCATTGCATCTACTACTAATTCGTTTGATTCCTTATTTCTTAGAAAAAAATCGTAAAAGATGGCAGATAACGTGTCAACATCGCACACAATGTTGATGCACAAGGAAATTTGTGTCAACACAAAGATTCGATTAGTGACACCTGCAACGAGGAGGACGTAGCCACGCGGGTCCATGGCAATCCACAATATGTATGGGAGGCAACTCCTGACGACATTATGGGCGATCTCTCGCGGAAAAACCCTTCATGGCAGAATTAAGGAAAGCATTGTCGGGTGCTTCCAATAACATGAATGGAAAAGGTCTAGTTACTCCCGGTGCTCCCGCAAATCAAACAGCGTAAAGGGTTGATAATAACACCCCGAAGGGTGAAGTCGTCTTCGATGGGGCTAGGGGGAATGGCAGCGGGTCTGGTAACAATAATGAAAATGATCCCTTTAAAATTGAGCTCATGCGATTTTGAGGGAAATAAATGCCCGATGGACCAAATTTTGGGCACACCAGCAGTGTTGAAAGGACCGGACTCGAAGAAATACATCCAGTTGCCATTCAAATCGAGCGCTGCACTAGAGCTAATCCCTAACCGGTTCAAAATACCAGACGTACCAAAATATGATGGGACTTCGGATCCTCAAAAGCACATCACCCCTACACAATGGCGGTGAAAGGAAACGGCTTAGCTCCGCATGAGATTGAGTCAGTCCTGGTGAAGAAGTTTGGGGAAACCCTCACGAAGGGGGCCCTGACATGGTATTCACTTCTACCATAGCACTCAATCGACTCCTTTGAGATGCTCGCGGATTCTTTAATCAAGGCCCATGCCGGTGCCAGGAAGGTACATGCCTGAAAGGCCGACATATTTAGAATTGCGCAAAGAGAGTCCGAATTGCTGCGAGAGTTTGTAGCCATATTTCAGAATGAAAGGATGCTGCTACTGGTCGTGCTAGATGAATGGGCAGCTGAGGCACTTACTAAGGGGCTGAACCCGAGGAGCTCTGACGCTTCCTGAAAATTGAAAGAAAGTTTGCTCGAGTTCCAAGCAACTACATGGGCAGATGTCCAGAATCGCTACGAATCAAAGATAAGAATAGAAACGACCAGCTCAGATTCCCTGCATCAACCAAGGGTTGGGATCTAGAAAAGAACAAGGAGAAGTGAGGATGATTTCGACACAGATCGATGATCTTCTAAGGGCCGATATCTGCCCTACGAACAATGATGACTCCTACTAACGCATAATGATGCTCTGGTAATTTCACTTAATATTTTAGATTTTAAAAATAAATGTGTTTTGGTGGACCTAGGAATTTCAGCGAAAATCATCCAATAGAGAGTGCTGGGGCAAGCCAATCCAAGCTAATCGGAAGCATCATTCCGTCCACAAAGCTCCTCGCCAGGTTCAACTTAGCAAGTGTGACAACCAGAGGGGAGATCTTGCTGCCCACAAAAGCCGAATGGGTCATGAAGACTACCTTGTTTGAAGTAGTAGATGGTGACATGGGCTACAACATTATTCTTGGCAGACCATGGCTACACGAGATGAAGGTTGTGTCATCAACATACCATCAACATTTGAAATTCCAACTCGAGAGGGAATTAAACAAATGAGAGGGTATCAACCGGCAGCAAGGTAGATGAATGCGGTCTCGTTTCCAACAGTAAACGAAAGGAACATGCGGCATAGAAATTACAGGAACCGACGCCCGCTCCCCAACGGGGTGAAGTCGACAAAGGGGGGAGCCATCAGAATCCTATCAGTTACCAAGATTTTTTCAGGTATCGGAAGAAACGGACGCAACCAAATCCATGGCGGAAGAACTCAAACAATTCGCATTGTTCGAGAAGTTCTTAGTGAGGAAGTTCCACCTACAAACAAGGTTAAACCTCGAGCTCAGGTCAGGATTTATAAATTTCTTAAAATTAATGTTGATTATTTTGCATGGTCGCATGCGAGATGACATGTATTCCGCTAGAGGTGGCCATGCACAAGTTAAGCCTAGATCCCAACATCCCTCTAGTAAGGCAAAAGAAACGTTCGACGGCCAAGGTCAGAAACATGTTTGTCAAAGAAGAGGTAACTCGATTGCTTGATATTGGTTAAATCGGGGAGGTAAAGTATCTCGACTAGGTAGCTAACGTAGTAGTAGTTCCAAAAAAGATTAGTAAATTTTGCATGTACGTAGATTATAAGGATCTGAATAAGGCGTGCCCAAAAGACTCGTTCCCATTGCCAAACATTGATCAAATGATTGATGCGACGGCCAGGCACGAGTTGATGAGTTTCCTCGATGCCTATTCCCGGTACAACCAAATCAAAATGAACCCAGAGGATAAGGAAAAGACTTTGTTCATAACGAACTTTGGCACATATTGCTACAATGTGATGCCTTTCGGGCTTAAGAACGCCGGAGTTACTTATCAGAGGCTCGTGAACAAAATGTTCGAAAAGCAAATAGGGAAAATAATGGAAGTTTACATAGATGGGATGCTAGTTAAGCCTTTGAATGTAGGTGACCATTTGAAACGCCTTCAAGAAACTTTTGACATCCTAAGGAAGCATAACATTTAGCTTAACCCTGAAAAATATGCATTCAGAGTCAGCTTTGGTAAATTTTTGGGTTTCCTGGTGTCACAAAGGGGGGATCGAAGTCAATCCTAATAAAATTAAATCCATCGAGGACATTCCTGTCCAGCTGTCAAATGAAAAAGAGGTCCAAAGGTTAACTCGAAGACTGGCCGCTCTATGCAGGTTCATTTTCCTGTCTTCAAAAAAATGGCATCACTTCTTTTAACTTCTGAAGAAGAAGAACAACTTCGAATGGACCTCAGAATGCTAGTAGGCCCTGAAATATTTGAAAAGGTATTTATCAAGGCCTCCGTTACTATCAAAACCAGAGAAAGGCGAATATTTGCTAATTTACTTAGCGGTCTTGGAAGCAGCGATAAGTGCCGCTTTAGTTCGCGAAGATGAATGTATGCAATCTCTTATTATTATGATAGTATAATTTTAGCGGGAGCAGAACTCGCTACTCACACCTCGAAAAATTGGCCTTACCTCTCGTAGTTGCCGCTCGAAAGATTTCAATGCCACCCAATAGCCGCGGTGACAACTTTCCTGCTGAGAAATATCCTTCACAAACCTGAATTGTCAGGTCGACTAGCCAAGTGGGCAGTCGCAATGAGTGAACTTGACATAGAGTATAAAACCAGGATTAGGATCAAGTTGATGCAGGCCAACCTGATCAAGCTACGTTTGTGCCTTCAAGACCATTTACGAGGAGTCAAGCTAAGGAGCTTCATGATATCCACTTAATGGTGATGAAGAGCCATGATTACACAATGAAGGAAGAAGCGGGTAGCATTGGATAAGACAAGAAAGGCGTTGATTAGCCTTGGAGAAGGAGGGCCGTGCACTAGTTGAGGCCGAGAACTCAATGAACGCCTCAACTAGCTCTTATTAGTTATTATGCGTAGTTAGTCTTGAGTAAGACAATGGCACTTATTTGGCCCTGCATGGTCACTTGACATTTAGCCAAATTATTGGCCTTTTTGCTAGTTATTCCTTTCCTAGTTGTTTTAGGCTAAGGGCTCATCCTATATAAGTCTCAAGACTACATTATTTTCAGCACCTTACCATTATTATTAAGAATAAAATCAGCAGCTTTGTGCTCTCAAAAACTCATTGTGTGAACTTTTCTAATACTTGGTGCAAATCAACACTGAACTTGTTCTTCCCATTGATCAAGAAATTTGCAAGTCCTTAGTTGTCTTGAGGGTTGTTTTCATAGTATAAGTCCTCCTTGGCTTCATCAACAAGGTAAGTAGACTAGTTCCTACTTATAGTCTTGTTAGATCATTGAGTGTCTTGCTTTTATCTTGTTTCTTGCATTCTTAGTTTAATTTTGTATCAGTTGGTGTCAGAGCTTGAAAAGGATTTGTTTGTACAACCCCAATCCCGTTCTTCGTGCCTTAGTTTTAGGTTTCTAGTTTAGTGTTCTTGAATTTCATTTTGATATAAAAAAAAGTGAAAAGAAGAGAAATAGCCATGAATTGATTGTTGGTTGAAGTTTTTATCACATCTAGGGTTGAAATCTTGAAGTTCTTGATTGTTAAAAGCCGTTCTTGAAACCCTAGGTTGGAGTTTGGGTTAAAATCTAGATGTTCTTAATTGTTAAAAGGCCGTTCTTGAAACCCTAGGTTGGAGTCTTGAGTTGTTTCTTGAAAATTTTCAGCATATGGTGCGTTCTTGAATAATTCTTGAAGTGTATTGAATTGTCAGATGATTTGTCCATTGTTCTTGGTTGAAATCTTGATAGTTCTTGGAAGAAAGGACTTGAATTGTTAAAGAACAAATAGAGCAGCATCACCTTGACATAGTGGACATGTATTAGGCCGCTCTTAACGTGTTTTGCACTGAATTCTTGAAGTTCTTGGATATCAACTTGTTGTTCTTGAATTAATTCACATAGTGAACTATTTGAACCTTGAATTCATAAGCATCTACATCTTAAATCTTGAAGTTGAATTGCTGAAATTTTTGAGGGTGTAAGAGCTTGGGATAGGCGGCTAGGAGAAGGAGAAGGATAAGAAACCCTAAGCCTAGTTTAAGAGGGAAACAACTCCCATTCCAAAAAGGAGAAGTTTACCCATTTTATTCCAAAAAAAGGAATTATTTTTCCTTTGGATTTAGGAGTAGAGGGGCGGATGATCCTAAAGGAAAGGGGAGAGAGAATTCGGCCCTAGAGTGTGAAAGGTAGGAAAAAATTCTCCAAATTAGAGTGGGAAAGCAAGGAGAAAAAGGAAAAAAGACTTATTCCATTCTAGAAGGAGAAGCTAGTGGCACCTACCAAGGGTTTAAATTCTAAATATTTCTCTAGAATTTACTTATTTTTTTGGTTGCACTACTTCTAATTACTAATTTTTGAGCTTGTAGGATTTCGTGCTAAAACTCAGAATTTCTGCCTTCATAGTTAATTCTTGGCTTCTTGTGCTCACTTTAAAAGCTGTCTGCCTATAGAGTCGCATAAATTCACTCACCCTGAAGAGAACTAGTTAACTTGTGAGCTTCAAAGTTCGTTGAGGAACTTGATCAATTAGAGTAAGCCATTTAGAGGACAAGTTTGAGAGATCCTACCTAAAATATTGAGTGAACCCGAGTCTCATTCAAAAATGAGGGAGTGAGTGAGGTATTTTACTAAACTTAACTCATTCTCTAGTCTTGTTTCATTTGCAGGTACATGGCTACTGAAGAAGACAAGGTCGTGGCCCACATCACTTTAGCCGAGCTCTTGGCTGAAGTAAGGGCAATTATCACCCGAATAGAGAAATCTGAAAAATCTGCTAGTACTTAGAAAAATACCGGGGAAAGAACTAGTGATGGTTCCACCGTAAGACCTGAACAATTTACGGAGATGGATCGTCAACAAGAGTTGAGGGATAGAGGTGCTCACAATATGAGAACCTTGGGAATTCCCCGAGGTATTATACCAGCATTAATGTTAGCCCGGAGAAATATAGCGCCCGCTGGGGAAATAAGGGCAGCCTGTGAGGATGATCAACCTGAGTTTGAGGAGTTTGATAATGACGATCTAGGGCAGCGAGACCCGAGGGTGAGATAACCATATGGGGGCCGTAACAATGTGGGAAGACGTGGTTTTGACCGTGGTCCTAGAGGGGGGCTTGGAGGTTTTGGTGGAAGGAATTTAGAGCCTGAGTTCGGTGAACATGTTGGATATTACAAGGGCTTTCAACCAGCACGTGGTGGCTGTGAAAATGGCCGTGATAATGGCTTGAATACTGTTAAGTTTAATATCCCTGGATTCAAGGGAACTAGTGATCTTGACCAGTTTCTAGAGTGGAAACGTCAAGTTGAGAGGATATTTGAAATCAATGATATGACCGAGGAAAAGAAGGCTACGTATGCCATTGTTGCCTTTGAGTCCTATGCCTTTGAGTCCTATGCTGCCATTGCTTCTATGTATTCCATTGCTGCGTTCGTTGAGGGGGATAGAAAACAAAATCAACTTTGTTACGGGGTCACAAATCCCTAACAAACCAGCCTACCGAAGCAACCCGCAAGATACCAAGGAGTTGCAACGGCAAGTGGACGAGCTGTTAGCTAAGGGACTGGTTCGTGAGAGTTTGAGCCCATGTGCCATGCCCGTGATCTTGGTTCAAAAGAAAGACGTCACATGGATAATGTGTGTTGATTGCCATGCAGTCAACAAAATAACAGTAACATATCGTCATCCCATCCCTAGATTAGATGACATGCTAGATGAGTTAGGTGGTTCAAGTGTGTTATCTAAAATTGATCTTAGGTCCAGCTACCACAATACCCGTATGAAACGGGGTGATGAGTGGAAGGATGCGTTCAAGACCAAGTTTGGTCTGTACGAATGGTTGGTGATACCTTTTGGTTTCTCCAATGCACCTAGTACGTTTATGCGACTAATGAACCATGTACTTAAGCCATTCATTAATAAGTTTTTGGTCATCTATTTTGATGATATTCTGATTTATAGCTGAAGTTTAGATGACCATGTTGATCACTTAAGGCAAGTACTCGATGTATTGAGGGCTGAAAGCTCTATGTTAAATATAAGAAGTGTGCCTTTTGTATGGAGAGAATTGTTTTTCTGGGGTTTGTAGTAAGTGTTATTGGTGTTGAGGTAGATGAATCTAAGGTTGAGGCTATTAGAGATTGGCCTACTCCTGCTACTGTTTCGCATGTTAGGAGTTTCCATGGTCTAGCTAGTTTTTATAGACGTTTTATTAGGGACTTTAGCACCATAGCAGCACCACTCACTGAGTTGGTGAAGAAAGACCAGCCATTTGTGTGGGGAGAGCCTCAAGAGAAGGCTTTCAAAGAGCTGAAACGTAGGCTAAGTTCTACCCCGTTACTACAATTGCCTGATTTTAGTAACGCATTTTAAATTGAGCGTGACGCCTCAGGGGTGGGAATTGGAGGTGTTCTCATGCAAGACGGGAAGCCTATTGCCTATTTTAGTGAGAAGTTGAAGGGGGCTTCCTTGAATTACTCTACGTATGACAAGGAGTTGTATGTTCTCGTGAGAGCTCTAGCTTATTGGCAGCACTATGATGCAATAAGGAATTCAAAACCAAGAAAACAAGGATAAAAGCAAGACACTTGATGATCTATCAAGACAACAAGTAGGAACTAGTCTACTTACCTTCTTGATGAAGTCAAGGAGAACCTATACTATACAAACAACCCTCAAGACAACGATGGACTTGAAAATTATTTGATCAAGCAAAGGAACAAGTTCAATTTAGAATCACACCAAAAACTGGATAAGTTCACACAGAGAGAGTTTTGGAGAACCTAAGTAGGTCGCCGGTTTTTGTGTATTGATTAATAATGTAAAGTACTGAAAATAATGTAGTCTTTAGGCTTATATAGAATGAGCCTTTACCTAAATCAACTAGGAAAAGAATAACTAACAAAAAGGTCAATAATTTGGCTAAGTCTCCTTTTGGTCATGCAGGACCCCAAACAAAGAATCAATGTCTTCCATAACAATATAAATATACAACTTAAACACAAATGTGCATCATCAACGTCACACAAGTGCATCTTCAACGTAAATATCTTCAACGCCTCACACAAAGTGCATCATCAACGCTTGGCTCTTCTTCACCATTAAGTGTGCATCATGAAGTTCCTTAGCTTAACTCCTCGTGAATGGTCTCGAAGGTACAAACGTATCTTGATCAGGATGGCCTGCGTCATCCTCCCTTTCTTGAGAAGATTTCGTCTGCAATGTCGAACCATCTTCATCTTTCAAATGGGCACTACATGCAACACAAGGGGTTAAGACAGAAACATTGAATGTCTTAGAAACACTATACTCACCAGGCAGGTCTATAACATAGGCGTTGTTATTGATCTTCTACAGTACTTGGAATAGACCATCTCCTCGTGGAGCTAACTTCCCCTTCCTGTGGTTCGGAAACCTCTCCTTTCGACAGTGCACCCAAACCCAATCACCTTTCTTTAAGTCCAGCATTTTCCTCCCTTTATTCTTCTTGACTGCCACCTTCTCATAAGCTTCCTCCAAAGTCTTCCTCACCTTAGCATGCAATTCGAGCAATGCGGCTGCCCGGTTTTCAACATCAACACAAATAACTGCATCTCTCGGCAAAGGAGTAAGATCAAGTGGAATCAAGGGATTAAAGCCATAAACACATTCAAATGGAGTAATACTAGTCATTCAATGCACAGTTCTATTATAAGCAAACTCCATAATAGGCAATCTATCAGCCCACGTCCCTGCCTTCCCTTCGGTCATAAATCGAAGAAGAGCTCCCAAAGTTCGGTTAACAACCTTAGTCTGACCGTCAGTCTGTGGATGATGAGACGTAGAAAATAACAGTTTGGTGCCAATCACCCCACAAGCACTTCCAAAAGTGTCTCAAAAACTTTGCATCCCTATCACTAACAATAGTAAGAGGCACACCATGCAACTTTAATACATTAGCAATAAACAAAGAAGCAACATGTTGTGCATCATCACATTTTTACAAGGAATGAAATGAGCTATCTTAGATAACCTATCAACAACCACTTAAATACTATCATCACCACCCCTAGAACGAGGCAGCCCCATCACGAAATCCATAGAAATATCTATCCAAGGACTAGTAGGAACGGGTAAGGGAGTATACAAATCATGACTACTAGACCTAGAATTAGCTCGTTTGCAGTCCAAACAAGTTCTAAAAACTTGCACCACATCTCGCCTCATCTTAGGTCAATGAAACTGCTCCCCTAATATAGCCAAAGTCTTATCTACACCAAAGTGTCCTATCAAGCCCCCACAACGTGCCTCACGCACCAACAACGCGCGCCATGAAGACTCCGGTATACAAACTCTCCCATTCTTGTAAAGGTACGCATCATGCCATTGATATTTCTCAACTCGCTGCCCACTAGCTATGGCGTCACACACACTCTTAAGCTTAGGATCATGCATATACATAGACTGTACACTCTCAAAACCCATCAGCTAGATGCTAATGTGATAGCCAAAGAAAACTTCCTAGAGAGCGCATCAACCACTACATTCTCCTTTCCCTTCTTGTAATGAATTATGTAAGGGAAACTCTCAATGAACTCAACCCACTTGGCATGCCGTTTTTTCAGCTTCTCTTGGCCTCTAAGATGTTTGAGTGACTCATGATCACTCCTAATTGTGAACTCCTAAGGCCATAAATACTGTTGCAAATGAGCTAGAGCTTTCAAGAGGGCATATAACTCTTTGTCATACGTAGAGTAATTCAAGGCAGCCCCTTCAACTTCTCATTAAAATAGGCAATAAGCTTCCCATCTTACATAAGAACACCTCCAATTCACACCCCCGAGAAGTCACACTCAATTTCAAAGGCCTTACTAAAATCAGGTAATTGTAATAACGGGGCAGAACTAAGCATATGTTTCAGCTCTTGGAAAGCCTTCTCCTGCGGCTCCCCCCCCACAAAGGGCGTGTCTTTCTTCACCAACTCGGTGAGTGGTGCTGCTATGGTGCTAAAGTCCCTAATAAAGTGTCTGTAGAAACTAGCTAATCCATGGAAACTCCTAATATGCGAAACAGTAGTAGGAGTAGGCCAATCTCTAATAGCTTCAACCTTAGATTCATCTACCTCAACACAATTAACACTTACTACAAACCCCAGAAAAAAAACTCTCTCCACACAAAAGGCACACTTCTTACAATCAACATAGAGCTTCTCAGCCCTCAAAACATCAAGTACTTGCCTTAAGTGATCAACATGGTCATCTAAACTTCGGCTATAAATCAGGATATCATCAAAATAGACGACCACAAACTAGTTAATAAACGACTTAAGTACATGGTTCATTAGGCGCATGAAAGTACTAGGTGCATTGGAGAGACCAAAAGACATCACCAACCATTCATACAGACCAAACTTGGTCTTGAATGCGCTTTTTCACTCGTCACCCGATTTCGTACGGATTTGATGGTAACCGTACCTAAGATCAATTTTAGAAAACACACTCGAACCACTTAACTCATCCAACATGTCATCTAATCTAGGGATAGGATTACGATACTTTATCGTTATTTTGTTGACGGCTCGACAATCAACACACATCCTCCAGGTGCCGTCTTTCTTTGCAACCAAGATACAGGCACGACACACGGACTCAGACTCTCACAAATCAGCACCTTAGTTAATAGCTTATGCACTTGCCGTTGCA
This sequence comes from Nicotiana obtusifolia, assembly GCA_002018475.1. Classification (NCBI taxonomy): domain Eukaryota; kingdom Viridiplantae; phylum Streptophyta; class Magnoliopsida; order Solanales; family Solanaceae; genus Nicotiana; species Nicotiana obtusifolia. The sequence goes on along the minus strand of MCJB01045027.1, from coordinate 63,292 downwards.
ACTCCGTAGTATCTTGTGGATTACTTCGATAGGCAGGTTTGTTAGGAATTTGTGACCCCGGAACAAAGTCAATTTGGTGTTCTATCCCCCTCAACGGAGGCAGTCCATTTGACATCTCCTCGGGGAACATGTCCCCATATTCATGTAAAACATCATTAACAACACTAGGCAAGGGGTGAACGTTAGTATCAACTTCATCATTAGGACTGAAGTAAACACCCTTAGGAACTAGGAAAATTAACAGTTTAGAACTATCATTACCTTGAAAATACTCACCTGGTTGCATCATAGCACAAATATTACCTGGCAGGGTGGATGTACTGGCATGGTCCACGGCTTCGATTGTAGCCTCCATAAGAGACTTAGCTCTAGTCGCCTCTTTTAGCGCTCGCATGCGCTTGTACTCATCACTAACTTGTTTAGGTGTCAAGGGCTTGAGTACATAACTCTTGCCCCCCAGCTTTCCATCATGAACAACACACCTATCAAACTGTCTAGGCCTACCCAAACAGTAAATGGCACGCTTGCGTAGGCACTACATCGCACAAGATTTCATCTTGATAAGCTCCTACCTTGAACTTAATAAGCGCTTTATTTACTACCTTCAACTCACCACACTCGCTTAACCACTGCAACCTATAGGGATGGGGATGTTTTATCGTATGATGTAATATATAATGCGGAAAACAAGATAATAGGATAGATGCAAGACGCTCAATGAACTATCAAGACAACAAGTAGGAACTAGTCTATTTACCTTCTTGATGAAGTCACGGAGTACCTAGACTATACGAACAACCCTCAAGACAACAATGGTCTTGCAAACTGTTCAATCAAACAAATGAACGAGTTCAATTTTGAATCACACCAAAATTGGACAAGTTAATTCATACGATTTTGGGAGCAAAGATAGCTGCCGATTTTTGTATTAAAATTATAATGTGAGGTACTAAAATAATGAAGTCTTTAGGCTTATATAGAATGAGCCTTGTGCTAAATCAATTAGGAAACAACTAATTAATAAAAAGGCCACAATTTAGTTAAGTTTAAAAGAATACTCACGCAGGATCAAACAAGTAAGAATTAATGTCTTCCATACCTACACAATAATCACAAACGTGTATCAACATCACACGCCACACTTCTAACGCATTATCAATGCCTAAATCAAGGCTAACCAACGCTTTGTCTTGTCTTATCCAACATTGATGGCATAAACGTAGCTTGATCAGGTTGGCTTGCATCATTCTCCCCTTCCTGAGAAGATTTCATCCTCGAAATCGAACCATCTTCATCTTTCAAAGTGGCACTACCTGGCAGGTCTATTACATAGGCGTTGTTATTAATCTTCTACAACACTTGGAATGAACCATCTCCTCGCCACATGTTCACATATTCCTGTAAAACATCATCAACAACACTAGGTAATGGGTGAATGTTACTAGAAACTTCATTATTAGAACTCAAGTAAACACCCTTATGAACTAGGCACATTAACAGTTTTGAACTATCATTACCTCACAAATACTCACCTGGTTGCATCATAGCACAAACATTACCTGGCAGGGTTAATGTACTGGCATGGTCCACGGCTTCGGTTTTAGCTTTCACTATCTCTTTGTCACTCTCCACCTCACAAACAGTACCATCATGTTCAGGTCATAAGGTGGAACCATCACTAGTTCCTTCCCCGGTATTCTTCTCAGTACTAGCGATTCTTTCAAGGTTCTGCATTCGGGTACTAAATGCCCTTACTTCAGTCCAAAGCTCGGATATAATAATATCGGTCACGACCTTGTCTCCATCAGTAGCCATATACTTGCAAAAGAACAAGAATAGAGAATGCGTTAAGATTAGTAAAATACCTCACTCACTTTTGAATGACTGTCGGGTTCACGCAATATTTTCGGGTAGGATTTTCGCACTTGTCCTCAAAATGGCTTCCTATAATTGATCAAGTTCATCAACGACCTTTCAAGTTCACAAGTTCAATAGTTCTCTTCGGGGTGAGTCAATTTATGTCACTCGATAAACGGACAACTTTTTAAGTGAGCACAAGAAGCAAAGAATTATCAACGAAAGTGAAAATTCTGAGTTTCAGCACGAGATCCTACAAGCTCAAAAAGTAGCAATTACTTAAGTAGGAAATTACCTAAGAATTACTAATTAGAAATAATGTAATCAAAGAAGTAAGGAAATTCAAGAAATAAGGAAATTAAGGAAGTAAGCAAATTTTAGAGGCTTTCCTAATCTAGTTTGGAGATGGCCAATTCTCTCTCCTCCCCTTCAATGAAAAATTCGCCCCCCTCTTCTTGTCCAACTAGAATTTAACTCCTTGAAACTTCTCCCTTTTGGATTTAGAGTTGTTTCCTTCTTGGACTAGAATTAGGGTTTCTTGTTCCTCCTCCTCCTCCAAATTCTCTCCCCTCTTACACCTTCAACAAATCTTTCAAGAACACTTTCAAGAACAAAAAGTTAATGTTCAAGAACTTCAGGAATCCAATGCAATCTTGTTAAGAACGTTTGAATATTCAAGATACCCTTCAATAACAACGCAAATTGCTTCAAGAACTATAAATTTATTTCCAAGAACTTCAAGATTCTTAGGATTCACGTGTACTACTTTCAAGAACAACAAATTGGCGTCCAAGAACTTTAAGATTTTCAAGATTAAACATGTTCTTTCAAGATTCCAACTAGGTTTTTCAAGATTTCAAGATTAACGGTTTTAAATGATCAAGAACTTCAAGATTCGATTCAAGAACGTTTCTCCAACAATCAACTTCAAGATTTCAATTCTTAGATGATTCAACAACTTCAATCAACACAAGGTTTCGATTTTATTATCAAAAACAAAATTAAAGAAGAACCTAAAACTAAGGCACGAAGAACAGGATAGGGATTGTAAGAACAAACCCTTTCCAGGCTCTGATACCAACTGACACAATATAAAACACGAAAAACAAGATAAAAGGATAGAAGCAAGACGCTCAATGAACTATCAAGACAACAAGTAGGAACTAGTCTACTTACCTTCTTGATGAAGTCACAGAGTACCTATACTATACGAACAACCCTCAAGACAATGATGGTCTTGCAAACTATTCGATCAAACAAAGGAACGAGTTCAATTTTGAATCACACCAAAATTGGACAAGTTAATTCACACGATTTTGGGAGCAAAGATAGCTGCTGATTTTTGTATTAAAATTATAATGTAAGGTACTAAATTAATGAGGTATTTAGGCTTATATAGAATGAGCCTTGTCCTAAATCAACTAGGAAACAAATAACTAACAAAAAGTCCCTAATTTGGCTAAGTTTAAAAGAATAGTCACGCTGGACCAAAAAGGTAAGAATTAATGTCTTCCATAACTACACAATAATCACAAACGTGTATCAAAATCACATGCCACACTTCTAACGCATTATCAATGCCTAAATCAAGGCTAACCAACGCCTTGTCTTGTCTTATCCAAAATTGATAGCATGAACATAGCTTGATTAGGTTGGTCTGCATCATCGTAGGTATGTCAAGTTGAGTCACCAACATGTGGCTCACTACATTAGTGAAACTACCTGAATCAATTATCATCGAACACACCTTTCCCTTCAACCTACATCTAGCATGAAACATGTTCTACGTTGCACTTCTCCTTCCTCCTTTACGCTCATAGTACTCAAGTTCTTTCCCACCACTAAGAGCATATTCACTCCCTCATCTTCCAGTACCTCTTCGTCACACTCAACCAAATCAGCCCCCTTATCTTCCTCAATCTCCTCATCACTCTCTACCTCACAGACAGCATCATCATTAAGAATTAGCATGGTCCTTCGCGTAGGACAATCCTTAGCGAAATGCCCATAGGTTTTCCTTGATGACATTGAAAGGAAGATGCACTAGGAGAATTGAGTTGAGTTTTAGAGTTACCTCCGGACCCCTTAGGATCAATTTTTGGTGCTACTCTCTCTGTTGGCTTCTTAAGCTCATTTCTTGGGATTGCTCCCCCAGTGCTCGGTGTCCTCCACTCTTTATTTCGATGTTTGGGAGTGGAATCGTAACCTCCTCTATAGTGAGCTGCCTTTCCTTCTTTAATCATCTTTTCAGCTTCAATGGTTGCTAGGAACACATCATGAAGAGCAACAAATGCATGTAGCCTCAACTGATTGGAGACATCATGATTCAACCCATTCTTGAACCGTATGATAGCCTCATCCTCTTCTTCGTCTTCTATGTCAAGTGATAGGAAGATTTTTTCAAAGTCGTCATAATATTATTCAACGGAATTCAACCCTTGTTTCAAATCATACAACCTTCGTAATTGCTCTTGTTTGTGCCTTGGGTTGACAGGGTCATTATTTGCTTTAATTCCCCCCATGTTATGCATGCAGGCTGGTTATGTCTAGCTCGGGATCTTTTCTCAGCCTCCCACCAAGTAGAAGCATAGGACTCAAAAGAAGCGATGACATATGTAGCCTTCTTTCCCTCCATCATATCATTAATTTCAAATATCCTCTCAACTTGACGTCTCCATTCTAAAAATCGGTCAGGTTCACTAGTTCCTTTGAATGTAGGGTAGTAACCTTCACACTTTTCAAGACAGTATCACGACCATTTTCTCGGCCACTACAGATTGGTTGGAAGCCCTCATGATGTTCAGCATATTCATCAAACTCAGGCTCTAATTACTTCCACCACTCGGACCACGGTCAAAACCACGTCTTCTCATGTAGTCTCGGCCCCCATTCATTTTCCTCACCCTTGGGTCCCGCTGCCCTAGATCGTCATCGTAAAACTTTTCAAACTCAGGTTGATCATCCTCAAGGGTTGCCCTCATTTCCCCGATGGGTGCTACGTTTCTCCCGGCTGGCATTAATGGTGGTATAATACCCCAGGAAATTTCCAAGGTCCTTACATTTTGAGCACCTCCGTCACTCAACTCATTTTGGTGAGGCACTTCCACAAACTGGTCGGGTCTGACGGTGGAACCATCACTAGTTCCTTCTCCGGCATGTTTCTGATTGCTAGCAGATTTTTCAAAATTCTCTATTTGGGTGCTAATTGTCCTTACTTCAGCTAAGAGCTCGGCTAAAGTAATGTTGTCTACAACCTTGTCTCCTTCCATAGCCATGTACCTGCAAAAGAAACAAGACTAGAGAATGTGTTAAGTTTAGTAAAATTCCTCTCTCACTTTTGGATGACTCTGGGGTTCACTCTATATTTCGGGTAGGATCTTTCAAACTTGTCCTCAAAATGGCTTCCTCTAATTGATCAAGTTCCTTAACGACCTTTCAAGTTCACAAGTTCTCTTCAGGGTGAGTAAGTTTATCTGACTCTATCGGCGGATAGCTTTTTAATGTAAGCACAAGAAGCCAAGAATTACCTACGAAGGTGGAAATTCTGAGTTTTAGCAAGAGATCCTACAAGATCAAAAATTAGTAATTAACTTAAGTAGAAAATTACCTAAGAATTACTAATTAGAAGTAGTGTAATCAAAGAAGTAAGGAAATTAAAGAAATAAGAAAATTTTAGAGGCTTTCCCACTCTAGTTTGGAGAGGACAAATTCTCTCTCCTTGTCCAAATGGAAATCGCCCCTCTTCTCCTAGTCCCAATAGAAAACAATTCCTTGAAACTTCTCCCTTTTGGATTAGGAGTTGTTTCCCTCTTGGACTAGGCTTAGGGTTTCTTATTTCTTCTCCTTCTCCTAGCCTCTTACACGTTTTTAACAAGAAATTCAAGAACAACAAGTTGATATTCAAGAACTTCAAAAATTCAATGCAACTTGTTAAGAATGGCCGAATCTTCAAGAACCCCTTCAAGATTAACGTGAATTGCTTCAAGAACTACAAATTGGCGTCCAAGAACATCAAGAATCCAAGATCAACGTGTACTAGCTTCAAGATTATAACTAGGGGTTTCAAGAACAATTTTTAATTTTTAAACAATCAAGAACTTCAAAATTGGTTTCAAGATTGATTTTTAACAATCAAGACTTCAAGATTTCAACCCTAGATGTTTTAGCAACTTCAATCAACAACAATTCTCGGTTTTTTTTTCCTCTTTTTTTTTGTCGCGTTTTTCTTCTTCTTTTTTTTAAGAAAAAATAAAATTAAAGAAATAACCTAAAACTAAGGCACGAAGAACAGGATTGTGATTGTAAGAACAAACCCGTTCCAAGCTCTGATACCAACTGATGCAATAAGGAATTCGAAAACAAGAAAACAAGGATAAAAGAAAGACGCTCAATGATCTATCAAGACAACAAGTAGGAACTAGTCTACTTATCTTTTTGATGAAGTCAAGGAGAACCTATACTATACAAACAACCCTCAAGACAACGATGGACTTGCAAATTGTTTGATCAAGCAAAGGAACAAGTTCAATTTGGAATCACACTGAAAATTGGACAAGTTCACACACCGAGAGTTTTGGAGAACCTAAGGAGGTCGCCAATTTTTGTGTAGTGATTAATAATGTAAGGTACTAAAAATAATGTAGTCTTTAGACTTATACAGAATGAGACTTTACCTAAATCAACTAGGAAAAGAATAACTAACAAAAAGGCCAATAATTTGGCTAAGTCTCCTTTTGGTCACCCAGGACCCCAAACAAAGAATCAATGTCTTCCTTAACAACATAACAATACAACATAAACACAAATGTGCATCATCAACGTCACAAACGTGCATCTTTAATGCATATATCTTCAACGCCTCACACAAAGTGTATCATCAACGCCTGACTCTTCTTCACCATTAAGTGTGCATCATGAAATACCTTAGCTTGACTCCTTGTGAATGGTCTCGAAGGCACAAACGTATCTTGATCAGGCTAGCCAACATCACACTATCTATGGCCTAAAGAGTTCGTAATTAGGAGTGATCATAAGTCACTCAAACATCTTAGGGGCCAAGAGAAGCTGATCAAAAGGCATGCTAAGTGGGTTGAGTTCATTGAGAGTTTCCCTTACGTAATTCATTACAAGAAGGACAAGGAGAATGTAGTGGCTGATGCGCTTTCTAGGAAGTTTTCTTTGGATACCACATTAGCATCTAGGTTGATGTGTTTTGAGAGTATTAAGTCTATGTATATGCATGACCCTAAGATTAAGAGTGTGTGTGACGCCATAGCTAGTGGGAAGCGAGTAGAGAAATATCAATGGCATGATGGGTACCTTTTTAAGAAGGGGAGAGTTTGTATACCCGAGTCTTCATGGCACGAGTTGCTGGTGCGCGAGGCACATTGTGGGGGCTTAATGGGTCACTTTGGGGTAGACAAGACCTTGGCTATATTGAGGGAGCAGTTTCATTGGCCTAAGATGAGGCATGATGTTGAGCGTGTTTGTGGAGCTTTTTTTGACTGCAAACGGGCTAAGTCTAGGTCTAGTAATCATGGTTTGTATACTCCCTAACCCGTCCCTACTAGTCCTTGGGTAGATGTTTCTATGGATTTCGTGATGGGGCTGCCTCGTTCTAGGGGTGCTCATAATAGTATTGTAGTTGTTGATTGGTTCTGTAAGATGGCTCATTTTATTCCTTGTAAAAAATGTGATGATGCACAACATTTTGCTTCCTTGTTTATTGCTAATGTGTTAAAGCTGCATGGTGTGTCGTATTATTGTTAGTTATAGGGATGCAAAATTTTTGAGTCACTTTTGGAAGTGCTTGTGGGGTGCTCTTGGCACCAAACTGTTGTTTTCGTCTCATCATTCACAGACTAACGGTTAACCGAACCTTGGGAGTTATTCTTCGAGCTATGACCAAAGGGAAGGCGGGGACGTGGGCTGATAGATTGCCTATGATGGAGTTTTCTTATAATAGAACTCTGCATAGAATGACTAGCATTACTCCATTTGAATGTGTTTATGGTTTTAATCCTTTGATACCACTTGATCTTGTTCCATTGCCGAGAGATGCAGTTATTAGCATTGATGGAGAAAATCGGGCAGCCGCATTGTCGAGTTGCATACTAAGGTGAGGAAGAACTTGAAGGAAGCTTATGAGGAAGTGGCGATGAAGAAGAATAAAGGGAGGAAAAAGCTGGACTTGAAGAAAGGTGATTGGGTTTGGGTGCACTTCCAAAAGGAGAGGTTCCTGAACCAAAGGAAGGGTAAGCTAGCCCCGCGAGGAGATGGTCCATTCCAAGTGCTGCAAAAGATCAATAACAACGCCTATGTTACAGACCTACTTGGTGAGTATAGTATTTCTAAAACGTTCCACGTTTTGACTCAATTCCTTGTGTTGCAGGTAGCGCCGCTTTGAGAGATGATGATGGCTCGATTTCGCGGACGAAATCTTCTCAAGAAGGGGAGGATGATGTAGGCTAGTCAGATCAAGCTACATTTGTGCCTTCGAGACCATTTACGAGGAGTCAAGCTAAGAAGCTTCATGATATCCACTTAATGGTGATGAAGAGCCATGATTGCGTTATGATGGAAGAAGCGGGCAACATGTTGGATAAGACGAGAAAGGTGTTTATTAGCCTTGGAGAAGGAGGTCCGTGCACTAGTTGAGGCCGAGAACTCAGTGAACGCCTCAACTAGCTCTTATTAATTATTTTGCGTAGTTAGTCTTGAGTAAGACAATGGCAGTTATTTGGCCCTGGATGGTCACTTGACATTTAGCCAAATTATTGGCCTTTTTTCTAGTTATTCCTTTCCTAGTTGTTTTAGGCTAAGGGATCATCCTATATAAGCCTCAAGACTACATTATTTTCAGCACCTTACCATTATTATTAAGAATAAAATCGGCAGCTTTGTGCTCTCAAAAACTCATTGTGTGAACTTGTCCAATACTTGGTCAACATTGGACTTGTTCCTCCCATTGATCAAGCAATTTGCAAGTCCTTAGTTATCTTGAGGGTTGTTTGCATAGTATAGGTCCTCATTGGTTTCATCAACAAGGTAAGTAGACTAGTTCCTACTTATAGTCTTGGTAGTTCATTGAGTGTCTTGCTTTTATCTTGTTTTCTTGCATTCTTAGTTTAATATTGCATCACGATACATCTTTGTAGCACCTGGATGAATGGAATACCGCAAACTATGAGCCTCCTCAAGAATCAACTATCTTAAGCCATCTACATTAGGAACACAAACTCGACCTTAAAGTGGAAATACTCCATCATCACCAATAGTCATCTCTTTGGCATCACCGTGTTGCACTATGTCCTTAAGGAAAAGTAAGTGGGGGTCATTATACTGGCAAGAATTAATGCGCTCAAATAAGGACAACTGAGATACACCACAAGCAAGGACTCTGCTCGGCTCCGAGATATCCAATCTCACCAGCCTATTGGCCAACACCTGAACATCCATAGCTAAAGGTATCTCCACAACTGGATGAATGCTAAACTCCCCATGCTCTCCGCCATCCTACTCAAGCAGTCTGCAACCCTATTGTCCATCACCGGATGATAAAGAATAATGATATCCTAATCCTTCAACAACTGTAACCACCTCCGCTACCTCAAAATCAACTCTTTTTGCTTAAATAGACGTTGAAGACTCTGATAATCCATATACACCTAAAAAGACATACTATATAAGTAATGCCTACAAATCTTGAGCGCGTGTACAATAGATGCTAACTCCAAATCATGCACCTGATAGTTCTTCTTATGGGGCTTCAATGATGCAAAGCATAGGCAATCACCCTACCATCCAACATCAATAGACACCTAAGACTAACACATGAAGCATCACAATAAACCATGCATGAACTCAATCCTGAATAAAACACCCAAACTGGAGCTGTAATCAAAGCAGTCTAGAGCTTCTGAAAGCTTTTCTCACACTCATCAGACCACTTGAATGAAGCACCTTCTGACTCAAGTTGGTCAATAGAGCTGCAATAGACGACAAACCCTCCATGAAGCGGCAATAGTAACAAACCAAACCCAAAAAACTCTTGATCTTCGTGGCCGTATAAGGTTTGGGCCAACTCTAAACTGCCTCAATCTTCTTCGGATCCACCTTAATCCCCTCACTAGACCATTGATGTAGGCTAGCCTGATCAAGCTACGTTCGTGCCTTCGAGACTATTTACGAGGAGTCAAGCTAAGGAGATTCATGATATCCACTTAATGGTGATGAAGAGCCATGATTACACAATGAAGGAAGAAGCGGGCAGCATATTGGATAAGACAAGAAAGGTGTTGATTAGCCTTGGAGAAGGAGGACTGTGCGCTAGTTGAGGCAGAGAACTCAATGAACGCCTCAACTAGCTCTTATTAGTTATTTTGCGTAGTTAGTCTTTAGTAGGACAATGGCGCTTATTTGGCCCTGCGTGGTCACTTAACATTTAGCTAAATTATTGGCCTTTTTGCTAGTTATTCCTTTCCTAGTTGTTTTAGGCTAAGGGCTCATCCTATATAAGTCTCAAGACTACATTATTTTTAGCACCTTACTATTATTATTAAGAATAAATTGGCAGCTTTGATGCTCTCCAAAACCCATTGTGTGAACCTGTCCAATACTTGGTGAGAATCAACATTGAACTTGTTCCTCCCATTGATCAAGCAATTTGCAAGTCCTTAGTTGTCTTGAGGATTGTTTGCATGGTATAGGTCCTCCTTGGCTTCATCAACAAGGTAAGTAGACTAGTTCCTACTTATTGTCTTGGTAAATCATTGAGTATCTTGCTTTTATCTTGTTTTCTTGCATTCTTACTTTAATATTGCATTGGTTGGTACAGAGCCTGGAAAGGGTTTGTTTTTACAACCTCAATCCTATTCTTCGTACCTTAGTTTTAGGTTTCTAGTTTAGTGTTCTTGAATTTTGTTTTTGATATAAAAAAAAGAAGAAATAGACGTGTAAAGAAGAGAAACAGCCGTGAATTGATTGTTGGTTGAAGTTGTTATCATATCTAGGGTTGAAATCTTGAAGTTCTTGATTTTTAAAAAGCTGTTCTTGAAACCCTAGGTTGGAGTCTAGGTAGAAATCTTGAAGTTCTTGATTGTTAAAAGCTGTTCTTGAAACCCTAGGTTGGAGTCTTGAGTTGTTTCTTGAAAATTTTCAGCATATGGTGCATTCTTGAATAATTATTGAAGTGTATTGAATTGTTAGATGATTTATCCATTGTTCTTGGTTGAAATCTTGATAGTTCTTGGAAGAAAGGGCTTGAATTGTGAAATAACAAATAGGGAAGCATGTGACACAGTGGACGTGTATTAGGCCATTCTTGACGTGTTTTGCATTGAATTCTTGATGTTCTTGGACATCAACTTGATGTTCTTGAATTAATTCTCATAGTGAACTGTTTGAACCTTGAATTCATAAGCATCTACACGTTTAATCTTGGAATTGAATTGCTGAAATATTTGAGGGTCTAAGAGCTTGGGATAGGTGGCTAGGAGAAGGATAAGGATAAGAAACCCTAAGGCTAGTATAAGAGGGAAGCAACTCCCATTCCAAAAAGGAGAAGTTTACCCATTTCATTCCAAAAAAAGGAATTGTTTTTTCCTTTGGGTGATGTCCGGGTAATTTCGGCATATTTTGATACTATTTGCTTAAAGTTTAACTTGTTTTACGTGCAAATTCTACTGATACTTATGTAATTTTAGTGTATTTACAGTACATCGAGTGTAAGGACCCAGAAGTACGGGAAAGAGTTCAAAAGCCAACTAAAAACAAGAAAAGAAGTTAAGAGCATCGCAAATGTGAGTATGCGGTCGCAAACAGCACATGCGGACCGCATATTTCACAAACATATCGCAAACAAGGACAGAACTCTGGGCAATTCTTCATGTCGATTTGCGACCGTAAAACAAGAATGCGAACCGCAAAATAGCAATGTGAAATCGCAAACGCAAACAGAGTTTCTGGGTGAAAATCAGAGTGAAGAATGCGATCGCATAATCAACATGCGGACCGCAAACCAAAATGCGATGAAGGCAAAACTCTTGGGTTAAATCTGCGACAGTCAATGAAGATTTGCGGTCCACATTTCTGTTTTGCGACAAAAATACGGTCCGCATTATTACAGCAGGGGCAAACCAGTCTGAAATTCGCCTCGGGTTTTGGGCCTCTATAAATAGGTTTAATAGGATTTTGTGAGGGGGATCTTGTCAGAATTAAGAGTACAAAGTACGGGCAATTAGCTAGTTTGAATTCTTGAAAGCTTTTGGGATCAATTACTTTCTATTTTGTAAGATTATGACAATTACTATTCTTTATTATTCAATGTTCAGCATGAGTAGCTAAATATAAACGCTAAGGTTGTGAACCCTAGATGGGTGCAATGTCATTGAGATTTCGATATTGAATATGATTTCAACGGACGATTGATATTTATTTACTTTTTATTTTTCAAAAATTGTTAATGGTTGCAAACATTAACGAACGCCAATTAATTCTATCTTTGCTTGGGAAAGTGGGATAGAATTTGGTAGAAGTAAATAACAAAGACTCAAGGCTTTAAAACTTGTTTAATAAAATCGCTTAGGAATAAGTGGGTTTTAATTTGGCATTAATTGATTGTTTTTAATCGCAACTCTTTTGTATTTGGGAAAATCATAAAGAGGATATATTATCAAATTATTGGAAAATATTGGGTAGTAAATTAGGTATCAATTGCATATCAAGAAAGTTATCCGTTGGAACTATACAATATTAATATCAATAGTATTGTACTACATAAAGGGGAACACAACCTTGGTTTCTTTAATTCATATTATTTACATTCACAATATTGCAATCAGTTTTCGTTTACACTTAAGTTCAATATTCCTTTTTATTACAATTACTTGATAGAATTATGACTTAGTTGAGTATTACACTAATTAGATAAACGTTTCACACCTATTCCCTGTGGGATTCGACCCCAACCTTGTTGGGTTATTATATTTGATACCGACCGCTTACACTATTCTTAAGGTGTAATTTGAGCGTATCAAATTTTAGCGCCGTGCCGGGGAATACGATTATGAAATTACTAATTAGTGTATACTTTACTTTACGTCTAATTCTATTCTATTACACGTTGTTTGTTGTGTTTTGTGTAGACAGGGAGATATGTCAGACCATGAAGATGATGTGGAGATAGAGGAGGAAGGAAATCCTTTTGCAGACATTGAGGAGTATATTGAGGATACAAATGCGATTGTACTTCCTGCTATTGGTGCTGCTACCTTCAAAGTGGAACATGGATTAATTCTGATGCTGAAAGCGGAGGGATTTTTTAGAAATTCCACGGATGATGATCCAACACAGTACCTCAGAAATTTCTTGGGTGTTTGTGCGATGCATAAGCAGAATCATGTCTCCGATGATGCTCTGAGGTTGAGATGCTTTAAGTATTCTTTAGCTGTGGATGCGAGGAAATGGCTTCAGAATCTTCCTCCGAATTCTATACGTTCATGGCCTGAACTTGTCCGAGCATTCTTATCAAAATGGTTTCCACAAAGCAAGAAATCCGAGCTCAGGGACAAGATTTTCTTCTTTAAGCAACTACCTGGCGAACAGCTACATGAAGCGTGGGATCGCTTCAAGTTATACTTGGTGAGGTCTCCAAACCATGGTTTTTCAGATTCCATCTTGCTGGAAAAATTTTACATGGGTTTGGATCCTATGAACCAATCAATAGCGAAGAATGCAGCTGCTGGATCTTTTATGGACAAAACCTTCGCTAGGGTGATTCAGATCTTAGATAAAATGGCAAAACACAACCAAGCTTGGCACTCTGAAGATTCCACAGGTGGAATTGCAATTGGCTCTCCTTCGATGAACAATTTGATCAAAGAAAATCAAGAACGAGACCAAGTGATTGCAGAACTCTCCACAAATGTCAATGTATTAACAAAGCTTTTCACGGAGAATCAGAAGAAGAAAGTGAATGTGGTTGAGAATGTGCAGCCGGTACAAAATGATGATTATGAAGAGGCAAATTATGTTAATAATTCTCAAGGAGGGTAATAGAGGCAGCAGTACCAAGGTCAAAGCTCTCAAAATCAATGGAGACCAAACCCGCAAGGGCAAGGTCACCATCAATGGCGAAACGACCAAAGTGGCTCTAATCAAGGAAACTGGAACAGCAATACCAATTTTTCCAATCGAAGTTCCAACCCATATGTTCCTCCAAAGGGTCAGTATTCGAATCAGGGATCCTCTAGTGAGTTTAAATTGGAGAGCATGCTTGAAAGGATACTACAAAACCAAGAAAAGTCTGATCATTCCATGAAGAACATCATTGAGTTGGTTGGCTCTCACACTGCGGCGATTCAAAAGCTGGAATTGCAAATGAGAGATCTTTCTCGTGAGCAATATCCACAGCAGAAGGGAACACTCCCTAGTGATACGATTGCAAATCCAAAGGGAAGTGGAAGTGGCCCAACTTCCCATATCATGGCTATCACTACCAGGAGTGGAAGATATTGCAAGAAAAGAATGAGCAAGCAGTTGATGTGGAAGAACTTGAAAAAGGAGTTGAAGTTGAAGAACCTAATGTTGCTGAAGTAATTAAAACTCCAGAGGTTGTGCAAAACCGAGATTAGACCCGAGAAGGGATGAAGGAAAAGGCAGAAGAAACATCAAACATTCTTCCACCGATTCCTAGACCCCCTCCTCCTTTCCCTCAGAGACTTGCGAGAAGAGTTGACGACAACAAGTTTGAGAAGTTCTATGATATTCTCAAGCAATTATCTGTGAATATACCATTCTTGGAGGCTTTTCAAGAAATGCCTGGTTTTGCTAAGTATCTAAAAGATTTGATCACGAAGAAGAGAACCACCAAGAATGAGGTGGTGAATATGACTCACCGGGTTAGCTCTATTATTGCTACAAATCCAATCCAGAAGAAAGAGGACCCGGGAGCATTTACTATTCCGTGCACTATTGGAGTGCGCAACTTTGCTAAGGCACTTTGTGACAATGGGGCCAGCATCAATCTTATGCTGCTTGCCATTTACAAACAAGCTGGATTAGGAATGCCAAGGCCGACGAGCATGAGGTTGCAGATGGCTGACCGTTCAATCAAGAGACCAGTTGGTATTGTAGATGACGTGATTGTGAAAGTTGGGAAATTTCATATACCAGCTGATTTTGTAATTCTTGACTGTGCTGTGGACAAGGAAATCCCTATTATATTGGGGAGACCATTCTTAGCTACTGGAAGAGCCCTTATGGATTCGGAGCGTAATGAAATTAAATTCCGAGTGAACAACGAAGAAGTTACCTTCCAAGCTAGTAAGGGTATGAAGTTACAAAACGAGTACGAGAGCATTTCAGTGATTGGTATTGTTGATGAAGTAAATGATGCTGTTGAGATGAAGATGGAAGAGCAATGCCTAGGTGAAGCATTGGCAGCTATATTGGTGAACTTCGATGGCAATGATATGGATGGCTTTATGGAGACAGTGAATGCATTAGAGGGGCGTGGTTCTTACTCGTATACTCCACCAAAGCTTTCCCTTGATTTGGAGAATAGAGCTACACCTCCTGCAAAGCCGTCCATTATCGAACCACCTCAATTAGAGATGAAACCACTTCCGTCGCATTTGAGGTATAAATTTCTTGGCTTAAATAATAATTTACCAGTAATTGTTTCTTCGTTGTTGAATGATGTGCAGGTGGAACAGTTGCTAAAAGTTTTGAAGGAGCATAGACAAGCCATTGGTTGGACAATTGCAGACATTCGGGGGATCCCTGCTGGAATTTGTGCGCATGAGATTCAATTAGAAAGTGGGACAAAACCGAGTGTGGAGCATCAGCGACTGCTGAATCCGTCAATGCAGGAAGTGGTGAAGAAAGAGATAATCAAATGGCTGGATGCTGAGGTAGTCTACCCAATTGCTGATAGTTCATAGGTGAGCCCGGTGCAATGCGTGCCAAAGAAGGGAGGCATGACTGTGATCAAAAATGAGAAGAACGAGCTTATTCCTACGAGAACTGTAACTGGATGGAGAGTGTGCATGGACTACAGGAAACTAAATAGCGCCACATGCAAGGACCATTTCCCTATGCCTTTTATTGATCAAATGCTTGATCGGCTAGCGGGAAAGTCCTTCTGTCAATCTTCTCCGATATGGAGAGGATTTCTTGAGGTTTTTATGGATGATTTTTCGGTAGTAGGTGAAACTTTTGAGCACTGTCTGAAGAATCTAAAACAAGTGCTCAAGTGATGCGAAGAGACAAACCTTGTACTAAATTGGGAGAAATGCCACTTCATGGTGGATGAAGGTATTGTTCTGGGACATAAAATCTCAAGGCGTGGCATAGAGGTAGATAAAGCTAAAATAGAAATCATCTCTAAGCTTCCTCCACCCACATCCGTCAAAGGTGTTCGTAGTTTTTTGGGGCATGCCGGATTCTACAGGCGCTTCATTAAGGACTTCTCAAAGATTGCAAATCCCATGTGTAAACTTCTTGAGAAAGACGCCAAGTTCGTTTTTGATGAGAATTGCCTCAAAGCTTTTGATGAACTGAAGACAAAGCTCACCACGGCACCCATTATTGTCACACCTGATTGGTTTCTTCCTTTTGAACTGATGTGTGACGCCAGTGGTGTAGCTATTGGAGTTATGCTGGGACAAAGACACAATAAAGTTCTTCACCCATATACTATGCTGGCAAAACACTTAATGGGGCGCAGATGAATTACACCGTAACTGAACAAGAACTGTTGGCCATTGTGTATGCTTTCGAGAAGTTCCGTGCATATCTGCTGGGCTCTAAAGTAATGGTGTACACCGATCATGCAGCTCTCCGTTATCTGATGGCGAAGAAAGATGCAAAGCCGTGACTAATCCGTTGGGTTTTACTGCTGCAGGAGTTCGATTTTGAAGTTATGGATCGAAAGGGAACACAAAACCAAATGGCAGATCACTTATCTAGAATTGAAGAATCGGGGAGACAAAAAGGAGAGCTGGAAATCAATGATGCATTTCCAGATGAACAAATACTGGCATTATCCAATTCCTTTGCACCGTGGTATGCAGACATCGCTAACTACATGGTCAACGATCTTATTCCGGAAGGGTTGGAATTTTACCAAAGAAGAAGTTCTTGAGGGATTGTCGAAACTATTATTGGGAAGAACCCTTCTTGTTCCGTGTCTGTGCGGATAACATAATCAGGAGATGCGTGCCTGAGGAAGAGATGCTACAAATTCTGAAAGCTTGTCATGACTCACCAGTTGGGGGTCATCATGGGGGGAATAGAACGACAGCAAAGATCTTGGAATGTGGTTATTACTGGCCGACCATTTATCAGGACGCTAATCAGTTGGTAAAGTCTTGTGACCAATGCCAACGACAGGGCCCAATTTCTAGGAGGCATGAGATGCCTATGAACTTTGTGATGGAAATTGAACTATTCGATGTTTGGGGTATTGACTTCATGAGCCCTTTTATAAGCTCATGTGGGATGAAATACATCTTAGTGGCTGTAGACTACGTGTCCAAATGGGTAGAAGCCATTGCTTTACCAAACAACGAGGCTCGGAGTGTGACCGCGTTTCTAAAGAAGAATATTTTCACCTGGTTTGGCACCCCAAGAGCCATTCTCAGTGATGGGGGTTCGCATTTCTATAACAGAGTCTTTAAAGGTCTCCTTGACAAGTGCGGGGTCAAGCATAAGGTTGCCACACCCTATCATCCACAGTCGAGCGGTCAAGTTGAGGTATCCAACAGGGAGATAAAGAGCATTCTAGAAAAGACAGTGAATGCAAACAGGATCGACTGGTCAAAGAAGCTAGATGATGCTCTATGGGCATACCGCACAACGTACAAGACCACTATCGGTAGGTCCCCTTATCGGCTAGTTTTCGGAAAAGCGTGCCATTTACCTGTAGAACTTGAGCATAAGGCTATCTGGGCCTTAAAAAGATTAAACATGGACTGGGCGGAGGCTGGAGCTCTAAGGCTAGCACAATTAAATGAAATGGAGGAGTTCCATCTTCACGCATATGAGAGCGCAGCAGTATATAAAGAAAGAATGAAATTCGTCCATGACAATAGATCTTAAAAAGAGAGTTCAAGGCAGGGGATCTGGTATTGCTGTTCAATTCAAGACTAAAACTATTTCCGAGGAAACTGAAATCTAAATGGTCTGGACCATTTAAAGTTGTTGATGTCTCTCCTTTTGGAGCTGTTGAATTAGCATCGGAGGATGGGCTCCGAACTTTCAAGGTAAACGGGCAAAGAATCAAGCACTACTTGGGAGCGGATGGAGAGAAACATGTGGTAGAGCAGCTCTCTAAAGGATGGCCAATGCCCACCCATGGAATGATTGCAGAGGTGTCTTAGCTTCGTCGTGCCGCGACGTTAAATCAAGCGCTTCATGGGAGGCAACCCATGTGTGGTAACATTTACTTTTGTTTGTTGTTGTACCTTTATTTAAGTTTTAATATCATATTTGTACTTAGGGCTATTTGAAGGATGATTTAGAATGCAGGAATGTGACGAAAGGACACAGAAATTGGAAAGGAGTTCTTGAAACTGCAGAAAATCAACAATGTGACAAATGCTACACAATTACGATCGCATTATCAATATGCAAACCGCATTTGTGCCGCAAACTGAAGCAGAAAGATGAATAAGCATAGATGTCATAAATGCGGCGAACCAACAGCATTTCGCGGATCACATTTGAGTTATGCGGTCCGCATTCTCACTGTAAACAGGGACAGAGAATTTGGTTCCAAAGTATGATATAAATGCGGTGAGGTAACCTATTATGCAATTCGCATTTACAATATGAGATGACTTAACCATCGCATACTGCCAGGTACGTGTTCGCATTCCCTCATCTTCTAAATCCTTCAGTCTAGTATATATAAAAGAAAAAAGAAAAAGAAAAAGAGAAGAGAGAACATAACCGAGAACGACCATCGATAGACATCATCGGAGGAAATTAAATTTCAAGCTTACCAAACATCAAAGAGCTGATTAACAGTTGTCCTAAGTCCTCAAATCTTCTTCATAGGTATGTTCGACCTTTGCTATATGTTAAATTTTAATTTTGCAAGATTAGGTTTGATGTTTCAATGGAGTTTTTAAATTTTTGGGGGTGGAAGACAAGAATCTAGGGTTTTAATTCTTGAGGGATGAACATACTTGTGTCTCTTAAGGTATTTACGGTCCACAAAATCAAAATGTGGACCGCACTTTGACCGCATCCCTAAACCCTAGGTATCTGAGGAAGACAACAAATGCGGTGTCTTTGCGATCTCATAATAGCTATGCGGACCGTAAAGCCACAGCAAACACGGCCAGAACATTTGGTTAGCACCGGTAATTTCTGCGATGAGTATGCGATCGCATTTGTGTTTGTCAAACAGGCCTATGCACATATACATTCTGCGATGGTTATGCGATTCGCATATTCCATCGTAGAATGACTTCTGGCTTGGCATACATAAGAATGCGACGTGTTTGCGGTTCGCATAGTGGATATGTGACCGCAAACCCCGTCGCATTTCTGTAAGTTTTTGTTGATTATTCCTGTTTTGCTTTTCTCTAATGATGATAATGTCGCTTACATCTCCCACTCATGCAGATATGGCAGCCAGAAAGCACTCCATAAAGAGAAAACCAGCATCCGCTTCTACCTTACCACAACCCAAACGGGTAAGAGTGCAATCAAATGTGCCGAGCACCTCCCAGTCTGATGAGGAGGAACGCTTACCGGAAGTCGATCTAGTGGCTGAGGCCAGACGGAAACACCTTCAGTTTCGATTCGGGGTTGAAGGTTCCAGAACATTGTTCAGGGAAGGGCTAACAAAAAGGAAAATCTTGGGGGAGAAAAAGTTAAGCTTGAATGGATTACAGGAATAGTACCCTCATATTCTTGAAAACATCAAAACGAGAAAATGGGAGTACTTCACTACAGACCCCAAAGAATACAATGAGTCAATGGTCCGGGAATTCTATGCGTCTTACGGAGCTTCACGAACGGGGTACCATAGACGCAACAGAATATTCACTGGCATCGTTCACGTTCGGGGTAAGGCTATGTTTTGCGACAGTGAGCATATTAATGAACTCTACTTCCCCGATTGGGAATCAGGCACAGCTGAGTACGATGCCAAGTACTCCAACAGAGAACACGAACGTAGATGGATAGCATCTGTTATTGCCAAGGGGACTCCTGCCTGGATTAACCCTGGAAAGAAAATCTATAAAGAAGACCTCACAAGGGAGGGAAAATATTGGCTAAACTTCGTCACCTCCCATTTAATACCATCCAGAAATAAAACGGATATCAGCATTGAGAAAGCACTTCTCATTGCGTGTATTATGACTGGTATTAAAATTGATGTGGGGAGTCTCATTTCCAGGAGATTGGCATCCGGGCAACGCAGCGGGCCACATCACTTCCCTTTCCGAGTTTGATCACAACCCTTTGCCAAGAGGTGAATGTTCCTTTCTTGCCACAAGCAAACAAACTCGGAAAGTCTACGAGGGATATTGATATCACTCGTATCAGTGATTCTGCCGCCCCACCAGAGACCCCAATTCAGGACATTGACTCCCAAAATCTACTATCTCCCCAAGATCCAGAAACCTCCACTGCTGCTGCAGAGACTGCACCCCCATCTACCACTGGTCCATCTTCTGCAACAGTGCCAGCCCTTTCAAGACTCGGTCTAATTGCACATCATGCAAATTCCAAGGTGGACCAACTCTTGAAAACCCTGCCCCACCTGATCAAACAGGCCCTGACTCCTATTCAAACGTCAGTGACCGCTCTTCAACAACAACAAACATTGTTCGGAGATTGTTTGACCAAGCTTGAGTCTAGGGTTGAACAGATTGAAAGAGGTGAGGTTAGGGGTTTACCCCAGCTGAGGGAGGAAGTAAAATCCATGAAGACTGAACTCCAGAAAATGCAAAATCTGGAGTTCGACATAGCATCTCTCCTCCCAAATGAGGGTGACCAGGGTGCTGACATTGCTGCGCCAGACTTGGGCCTGGACTTCACGACGCTAATGGCAGACATTGCACCTTCGTCTGCTAAAGTGTCTCATCCTCCCGCTCCTCCAGTACCGGTAGATGCTACTGATGACGAGACATAAGGGCAGTCATCAGAATTAGAAGGGGAAGAATAAGAGAATGCAAGTTCATGGTCCACTGAGGGTGATGACCCTAAGGAAAAGGGCAAAGCAATTGCTGTGCCAACTGTGGAGGAAGAAGAGCACGCAGACATTGAGAGGGCCATCCAGCAATCGCTAGCGGATGTGGCCGCCCGTGCAGACTCATCGGCCACACAATCACCAGCGGGCGAAGCTAGCAGCTCAGCAGCCCCACCACCTGCTCCAGTTCAGTCTCACAGCCCTCTTGCAACTCCAGAGGATTCCTAGGCTACTGAATCTCGTCGCGCAAATGCGCCCCAAGGAGCCCCTTGCACTCTATATTCTTTTCTTATGCATTGGGGACAATGCATGATTTCGGTTGGGGGTGGTAGCCTTATTTGTGTATTTGATCTATTTTCATGTTTTGTGACATTGATAACTGTAAAATATGTAGTAATGATTAATGATGTATGTATATATGCTGTTGTAGTTAAATAGTTAGTGAAATGAAGTTTGTCAATAAAATCCCCTTGCTTTTTCTTTGCCGGGTTCTTTTTCAAGGGTGTAATTGTAGAACCGGGTTTATTAAAATGAGATATATTGACCGTTATGGTGAAATTGTTTAGTACCAAGTATGTAAATCTATGTGTAGATTATAACCTTGTTAACAAATCAACTATGTGAACTGGAGGCTCACTCTGTAACTCTAGGTCTACCTAGAGTCGTGTATGTATACATGAGGAAAGCCTCGAGTAACCAAATGTTAACTCTAAAGCTGTAAACTATGTTAACCGACCAATTTGTGTGCCAATGTGTGTGAGCTCTTTGTTTGAATATTTCTTGTGTTGCTTCTGCCATCTAGAACTTGCCCGATTGGTTTTTCGACGCTTATTATAAGTGCACTGAGTTGGAGAAAGGATATTAGGCAATTCTTTGTTTATGTATGAAACCTTTTTAGCCTCTTTTAGCCTACCCGTGTATAAATAATATCACTAGTTCTCCATTTGAGCCTTTTAGCCTTTTCCTTGGCCTCCTCATTACAAACCTTTCCTGTTCGTAAAACAATGACCTCTTTTGAACCCGTTCCTCCTTGAACATTGAGAACAGGGCTAAAAGCCTAAGTTAGGGGGTGTGGGTCAAAATGAAAATGGATAGGGCTGTGAAGTGAGGGTGAGAGCCTGCTAATGTGAATTTATGAAAGCTCCAAAGAAGAAGAAAAAAGAGAGAAAGAAAGAGAAAGAAAGAGAAAAGAAAAAGAAAAGAAAAAGAAAATAGTTATACAAGTATTTACAATAATGGAGCTCTGAAATAGATTTGAGAGGTATTCAAGGCGGGCCCACTTTGGGAACTAAGCGCCAGTGAGGCTATGGGGTTGAAAAGAAGCGAAATGTTAAAAGAAAGAAGAATGTAATTAGTGTTCAAGGAGGATGTAGTCACTCACATCTAAATATATATCCTACCCTTCCTTAAACCTACATTACAAGCTTACAAAGTCCTTATGTGATCTCCAACCGAGTGTTCTTAGAAGTAGGTGACAAATTAAAATAAGGGCAAGCCTATGGTATGGCATGTGGTGACACTTGAAATTTTGTTCTGAGAGTGAGTGTATTTGCACTTTAGTCCCTTTGTATTGCTAGGATAAATATTGTGAGAGTGGGACTTTCTTTCCAGTGAGGGCACATAAACTGCTAGGTTGATAGAAAGTTGGGTTTTGAGTAAAGCATAAGTGTATTCAGCTGAAGGTAGCCTTTAGTTACTTTGTTGAGGCTCAAAGTTCACGATCTGATTGGTTGTCCTTGAATATACTGATGATTCAAGGAGGGTACATTATTCAAAGAGATATACTTGAGATACTAACAACAAACACCGTCCATAGTCAGTATTGTTTCATGTTTGATAAGTAGAGTCTAGACTAGGATAGTATCGTTTTAGTTGCTTGAGGACAAGCAAGAGTTTAAGTTGGGGGTGTTGATGTGCCGAGTAATTTCGGCACATTTTGATACTATTTGTTTAAAGTTTAACTTTTTTTACGTGCAAATTCTACTGATACTTATGTAATTTTAGTGTATTTACAGTACACCGAGTGTAAGGACCCAGAAGTACGGGAAAGAGTTCAAAAGCCAACTGAAAACAAGAAAAGAAGTTAAGAGCATCGCCAATGTGAGTATGCGGTCGCAAACAGCACATGCGGACCGCATATTCACAAACAGATCGCAAACAAGGACAGAACTCTGGGCAATTCTTCATGTCGAGAATGCGGTCGCAAATGCGACCGCAAAACAAGAATGCGAACCGCAAAATAGCAATGTGAAATCGCAAACACAAACAGAGTTTCTGGGTGAAAATCAGAGTGAAGAATGCAATCGCATTTCGCGATCGCATAATCAACATGCGAACCGCAAACCAAAATGCGATGAAGCCAAAACTCTTGGGTTAAATCTGACCAGTCAATGAAGATTTGCGGTCCACATTTCTGTTTTGCGACAAAAATGCGGTCCGCATTATTACAGCAGGGGAAAACCAGTCCGAAATTCACCTCGGGTTTTGGGCCTCTATAAATAGGTTTAATAGGGTTTTGTGAGGGGGATCTTGTCAGAATTAAGAGTACAAAGTACGGGCAATTAGCTAGTTTGAATTCTTGGAAGCTTTTGGGATCAATTACTTTCTATTTTGTAAGATTATGACAATTACTATTATTTATTATTCAATGTTCAGCATGAGTAGCTAAACATAAACGCTAAGGTTGTGAACCCTAGATGGGTGCAATATTATTGAGATTTTGAAATTGAATATGATTTCAACAGATGATTGATATTTATTTACTTCTTATTTTTCAACAATTGTTAATGGTTGCAAATATTAACGAACGCCAATTAATTCTATCTTCGCTTGGGAAAGTGGGATAGAATTTGGTAGAAGTAAATAACAAAGACTCAAGGCTTTAAACCTTGTTTAATAAAATCGCTTAGGAATAAGTGGGTTTTAATTTGGCATTAATTGATTGTTTTTAATCGCAACTCTTTTGTATTTGGAAAAGTCATAAAGAGGATATATTATCAAATTATTGGAAAATATTGGGTAGTAAATTAGGTATCAATTGCATATCAAGAAAGTTATCCATTGGAACTATACAATATTAATATCAATAGTATTTTACTACATAAAGGGGAACACAACCTTGGTTTCTTTAATTCATATTATTTACATTCACAATATTGCAATCAGTTTTCGTTTACACTTAAGTTCAATACTCCTTTTTATTACAATTACTTGATAGAATTACGACTTAGTCGAGTATTACACTAATTAGATAAACGTTTCACACCTATTCCCTGTGGGATTCGACCCCAACCTTGTTGGGTTATTATATTTGACACCGACCGCTTACACTATTCTTAAGGTGTAATTTGAGCGTATCATTGGGTTTAGGAGTAGAGGGGCGGATGATCCCAAGGTAAAGGGGAGAGGGAATTCGGCCCTCAAGTGTGAAAGGATAGGGAAAAATTCTCTAAATTAGAGTGGGAAAGCAAGGAGAAAAAGGAACAAAAACTTATTCCATTCTAGAGGGAGAAGTTAGTGGCACCTACCAAGGGTTTAAATTCAAAATATTTCTCTAGAATTTCCTTATTTCTTTGACTTCACTACTTCTGATTAGTAATTCTTAGGTAAATTTTCTATAGCTAATTACTAGTTTTTGAGCTTGTAGGATTTCGTGCTAAAACTCAGAATTTCCACTTTCGTAGTTAATTCTTTGCTTCTTGTGCTCAATTTAAAAGTTATCCGCCTATAGAGTCTCATAAATTCACTCACCCCGAAGAGAACTAGTGAACTTGTGAGCTTGAAAGGTTGTTGAGGAACTTGATCAATTAGAGGAAGCCATTTCGAGGACAAGTTTGAGAGATCCTACCTAAAATATTGAGTGAACCCTAGTGTCATTCAAAAGTGAGGGAGTGTGTGAGGTATTTTACTAACCTTAACGCATTCTCTAGTCTTGCTTCTTTTGCAGGTAAATGGCTACTGAAAGAGACAAGGTCGTGGCCAACATCACTTTAGCCGAGCTCTTGGCTGAAGTAAGGGAAATTAGCACCTGAATGGAGAACTTTGAAAAATCCGCTAGCACTCAGAAAAATGCCGGGGAAGGAACTAGTGATGGTTCCATTGTAAGACCTGAACGATTTGAGAAGATGGCTCGTCAACAAGATTTGAGGGACAGAGGTGCTCACAATGTAACAACCTTGGGAATTCCCCGAGGTATTATACCACCATTAATGCCAGCTCGGAGAAATGTAGCGGTCGCCGGGGAAATAAGGGCAGCCTGTGACAATGATCAACCCGAGTTTGAGACAACCATATGGGGGCCGTGACCATGTGGGAAGACGTGGTTTTGACCGTTGTCCTAGAGAGGGGCTTGGAGGATTTGGTGGAAGGAATTTAGAGCCTGAGTTTGATGAACATGCTGAATATTATGAGGGCTTTCAACTAGCCCGTGGTGGCCGTGATAATGGCTCGAACAATGTCAAGGTTACTATCCCTGCATTCAAGGAAATTAGTGATCCTGACCGGTTTCTAGAGTGAAAACATCAAGTTGAGAAGATATTTGAAATCAATGATATGACCGAGGAAAAGATGACTACGCATGCCATTGGCGCCTTTGAGTCCTATGCTTCTACTTGGTGGGAGGCCGAAAAAGATCGAGACCTAGAAATGATCAGCCCACACGCATAACATGGAGAGAATGAAGCAACTAATGACTCGTAAGTATGTCAACCCAAAACACAAACAAGAACAACTTCGGAGGTTATATGACTTGAAACAAGGGCTAAAATCTGTGGAAGAATATTATGATGACTTTGAGAAAATCCGCCTATCACTTGACATTGAAGACGAAGAAGAGGATGAGGCTATTATACGATTCAAGAATGGGTTGAATCGTGACTTATCCAGTCAGTTGAGGCTACATGCATTTGTTGCTCTTCATGATGTACTCCTAGCTGCTATTGAAGCTGAAAAGATGATTAAAGAAGACAAGGCAGCTCGTTATAGAGGAAGTTCTGATTCTACTTTCATGCGTAGGAACAAGGAGTGGAGAACGCCGAGCACCGGTGGAGCAAGTGTGAGCCGCAAGGTGAAAGGGCCAGGCAAAAAGGTGACGCCTAAAAATGATCCTAAGGGGTCCGGAGGTTACTCTAAAACTCAACTTAATTCTCCTAGTGCATCTTCCTTTCAATGTCATAAATGTAAAGGCTATGGTATTTCGCTAAGGACTGTCCTACGCGAAAGACCATGCTTATTCTTGATGATGGTACTGTTTGTGAGGTAGAGAGTGATGAGGAGATTGGGGGAGATGAGGGGGCTGATTTGGTTGAGTGTGAAGAAGAGGTAGTGGAAGATGAGGGAGTGAATATGTTCTTAGTGGTGCATAGGAAGTTGAGTACCATAAGTGTAAAAGAGGAAGGGGATTTGCAGCGTGAGGACTTGCTTCATGCTAGATGTAGGGTGAAGGGAAAGGTGTGCTCGATGATAATTGATTCGGGTAGTTGCACTAACGTAGTGAGTCAAACGCTGGTGACTCAACTTAACCTACCCACGTTAAAACATCCCCATCCCTACAGGTTGCAGTGGTTGAGTGAGTGTGGTGAGTTGAAGGTAGTTGATGCAATATTAAACTAAGAATGCAAGAAAATAAGATAAAAGAAAGACACTCAATGATCTACCAAGACTATAAGTAGGAATTAGTCTACTTACCTTCTTGATGAAGCGAAGGAGGACCTATACTATGCAAACAACCCTCAAGACAACTAAGGACTTGCAAATTGGTTGATCAATGGGAGGAACAAGTTCAATGTTAATTCACACCAAGTATTGGACAAGTTCATACAATGGGTTTTGGAGAGCACAAAGCTGCCAATTATATTCTTAGTAATAATGGTAAGGTGCTGAAAATAATGTATTCTTGAGGCTTATATAGGATGAGTCCTTAGCCTAAAACAACTAGGAAGGGAATAACTAGCAAAAAGTCCAATAATTTCGCTAAATGTCAAGTGACCACGCAGGGTCAAATAAGTGCCATTGCCTTACTCAAGACTAACTACGCAAAATAACTAATAAGAGCTAGCATGCAACTCGAGCAACGCGGCTGCCCGATTTTCACCATCAACACTAATAGCTGCATCTCTCGGCAAAGGAGTAAGATCAACTGAAATCAAGGGATTAAAGCCATAAACACATTCAAATGGGGTTATGCTAGTCATTCTATGCACAATTCTATTATAAGCAAACTCCATAATAGGCAATCTATCAGCCCACGTCCCCGCCTTCCCTTTGGTCATAGTTCGAAGAAGAGCTCCCAAGGTTCGGTTAACAACCTCAGTCTGACCATCAGTCTGTGGATGATGAGACGTAGGAAACAACAGTTTGGTGCCAAGAGCACCTCACAAGCACTTCCAAAAGTGACTCAAAATTTTTGCATCCCTATCACTAACAATAGTACGAGGCATACCATGCAGCTTTAAGACATTAGCAATAAACAAGGAAGCAACATGTTGTGCATCATCACATTTTTTTCAAGGAATGATATGAGCCATATTAGAGAACCAATCAACAATCCCATAAATACTATCATGAGCACCCCTAGAATGAGGCAGCCCCATCAGAAAATCCATAGAAACATCTACCCAAGGACTAGTAGGGACGGGTAAGGGAGTGTACCAACCATGATTACTAGACCTAGACTTAGCCCGTTTGCAGTCTAAACAAGCTCCACAAACACGCTCACATCACGCCTCATCTTAGGCCAATGAAGCTACTCCGCTAATATAGCCAAGGTCTTATGTACCCCAAAATGACCCATCAAGTGATGCAATAAGGAATTCGAGAACAAGAAAACAAGGATAAAAGCAAGACGCTCAATGATCTATCAAGTAGAAACTAGTCTACTTACCTTCTTGATAAAGTCAAGGAGAACCTACACTATACAAACAACCCTCAAGACAAGGATGAACTTGCAAATTGTTTGATCAAGCAAAGGAACAAGTTCAATTTGGAATCACACCAAAAATTGGACAAGTTCACACAGAGAGTGTTTCAGAGAACCTAAGGAGGTCGCCGGTTTTTGTGTAGTGATTAATAATATAAGGTACTGAAAATAATATAGTCTTTAGGCTTATAAAGAGTGAGCCTTTACCTAAATCAACTAGGAAAAGCATAACTAACAAAAAGGCCAATAATTTGGCTGTCTCCTTATGGTCACATAGGACCCCAAACAAAGATTCAATGTCTTCCATAACAACATAACAATACAAAATAAACACAAATATGCATCATCAACGTCACATAAGTGCATCTTCAACGCAAATATCTTCAACGACTCACACAAAGTTATCATCAACGCCTGGCTCTTCTTCACCATTAAGTGTGCATCATGAAGTTCCTTAGCTTGACTCATCGTGAATGGTCTCGAAGCACAAACGTATCTTGATCAAGCTGACCTGCATCATCCTCCCCCTTCTTGAGAAGATTTTTCCGTGAAATCAAACCATCTTCATCTTTCAATGCGGCACTACCTTCAACATAAGGGGTTAAGTCAGAAACATTGAATGTCTTAGAAACACTACACCCACCAGGCAGGTCTATAACATAGGCGTTATTGATCTTCTGCAGCATTTGGAATGAACCAACTCCTCGTGGAGCTAACTTTCGGAAACCTCTCCTTTCGGCAGTGCACCCAAACCCAATCACCTTTCTTTAAGTCCAGCTTTTCCTCCCTTTATTCTTATTGACTGCCACCTTCTCATAATGGAATTCGAAAACAAGGATAAAAGCAAGACGCTCAATGATCTATCAAGACAACAAGTTCACTAGTTCTCTTCGGGATGAGTGAATTTATGTGACTCTATAGGCGGACAACTTTTTAAAGTAAAGCACGAGAAGCCAAGAATTAACTACGAAGGTGGAAATTCTGAGTTTTAGCACGAGATCCTACAAGCTCAAAAATTAGTAATTAACTTAAGTAGAAAATTACCTAAGAATTACTAATTAGAAGTAGTGTAATCAAAGAAGTAAGGAAATTCAAGAAATAAGAAAATTTTAGAGACTTTCCCACTCTAGTTTGGAGAGGACCAATTCTCTCTCCTTCCCTCTTGACTTTCGGCCCTCTCTCCTTGTCCAAATGGAAATTGCCCCTCTTCTCCTTGTCCCAATAGAAAATAATTCCTTAAAACTTCTCCTTTTTGGATTGAGAGTTGTTTCCCTTTTGGACTTGGCTTAGGGTTTCTTATTTCTTCTCCTTCTCCTAGCCTCTTACACGTTTTTAACAAGAAATTCAAGAACAACAAGTTGATGTTCAAGAACTTCAAGAATTCAATGCAACTTGTTAAGAATGGTCGAATCTTCAAGAACCCCTTCAAGATTAACGTGAATTGCTTCAAGAACTACAAATTGGCATCCAAGAACTTCAAGAATCCAAGATCAACATGTACTAAATTCTAGATTTTAACTAGGGTTTTCAAGAACGATTTTTAAACAATGAAGAATTTCAAGATTTGTTTCAAGAGCGGTTTTTAACAATCAAGACTTCAAGATTTCAACCGTAGATGTTTTAGCAACTTTAATCAACAACAATTCTCGGTTTTTTTTTCTTCTTTTCTTTTTTTTTTTGGTCGTATTTTTCTTCTTTTTTTTTTTAATCAAAAATGAAATTAAAGAAAGAACCTAAAACTAAGGCAAGAAGAACATGATTGGGATTGTAAGAACAAACCCTTTCCAAGCTTTGATAGCAACTGATGCAATAAGGAATTCGAAAAAAAGAAAACAAGGATAAAAGAAAGACGCTCAATGATCTATCAAGACAACAAATAGGAACTAGTCTACTTATCTTTTTGATGAAGTCAAGGAGCACCTATACTATACAAACAACCCTCAAGACAACGATGGACTTGCAAATTATTTGATGAAGAAAAGGAACAAGTTCAATTTGGACTCACATCAAAAATTGGACAAGTTCACACAGAGAGTGTTTCGGAGAACCTAAGGAGGTCGCCGGTTTTTGTGTAGTGATTAATAATGTAAGGTACTGAAAATAATGTAGTCTTTAGACTTATACAGAGTGAGCCTTTACCTAAATCAACTAGGAAAAGCATAACTAACAAAAAGGCCAATAATTTGGCTAAGTCTCCTTTTGGTCATGCAGTAACTTGTGTTGCTTGAAGTTATTGAATCATCTAGGGATTGAAGTCTTGAAGAATGATTGTTAAAGAAATGTTCTTGAACCAAATCTTGAAGTTCTTGATCGTTTAGAAATTGAATATTGAAAATACCTAGTTGGAATCTTGAAGGTACACGCTTAAACTCGAAATCTTGAAGTTCTTCGACGTCAAATTGTTGTTCTTGAAAGAAGTCCACGTGAATCTTGGCAATCTTGAAGTTCTTGAAATAAGATTATAGTTCTTGAAGCAATTTGCGGTGTTCTTGAAAGGGTTTTTGAATATTCAACCGTTCATAACAAGTTTTCTTTGAATTCTTGATGTTCTTGAACATTAATTTGTTGTTCTTGAAGGGAGTTCTGAAAACGTGTAAGAGGGCCTAGAAACGTGAAGGGAGGCCGAATTGGGAAAGGAGGAGGATTAGGAAACCCTAATTCTAGTCTAAGAAGGAAACAACTCCTAATCCAAAAGGGAGAAGTTTCAAGGAGTTAAAGTCTATTTGGACAAGGAGAAGAGGGGCAAAATTGAGTTGGAATAGGAAATGGGGGTGGGGGT
>MCJB01045027.1:0-32436 GCA_002018475.1 Nicotiana obtusifolia | reverse complement strand
AATTCCATAGAAGAGGAGGAGAGAGATTTGGTCTTCTCCAAACAAGAATAGGAAAGCCTCTACTATTTTCTTACTTCCGAAATTTCCTTATTTCTTTGACTACATTATTTCTAATTAGTAATTATTAGGTAATTTCCTACTTAAGAAATTACTAATTTTTGAGCTTGTAGGACCTCGTGCTAAAACTCAGAATTTTCACTTTCGTAGATAATTCTTGGCTTCTTGTGCTCACTTAAAAAGCTGTCCGTCTATCGAGTCACATAAATTCACTCACCCCGAAGAAACTGTTGAACTTGTGAACTTGAAAGGTCGCTATGGAACTTGATCAATTAGAGGAAGCCATTTTGAGGACAAGTGCAAAATCTTACCCGAAATTTGAGTGAACCTGAGAGTCACTCAAAAGTGAGAGAGAGAATTTTTTTACTAACCTTAACACATGCTCTAGTCTTGTTTCTTTTGCCTACATGGCTACGGAGGGAGAAAAGTTTGTGACTGACATTACTTTAGCCGATCTCTTGGCTGAAGTAAGGGCAATTAGCGCCCGAATGGAGCTCCTCTTCACCATAAGATGTGCATCATGAAGCTCTTTAGCTTGACTTTTCGTGAATGTTCATGAAGGCTTAAACATATTATGATCAGGTTGACCTGCATCATCCTCCCCTTCTTGGGAAGATTTCGTCCTTGAAATCGAACCTTCTTTATCTTTCAAAGCAGCACAAGGAGTCAAGTCAGTGACATTGAATATCTTAGAAATAGCATAATCATCAGGCCGATCTATGACATAAGCATTATTATTGATCTTCTGCAACACTTGAAATGGTCCATCTCCTCGCGGAGCCAACTTCCCTTTCCTATGGTTCGGAAATCGTTCCTTGCAGAAGTGCACCCAAACCCAGTCATCTCTCTTTAAGTCCATCTTTTTCCTTCCTTTATTCTTCTTGACCGCTACCTTTTCATAAGCATCCTCCAAACTTTTCCTCACCTTAGCAAGCAATTCGAGCAACGCGGCTGCCCAGTTTTCTCCATCAATGCTAATAACTGCATCTCTCGGCAATGGAACAAGATCAAGTGGTATCAAAAGATTAAAACCATAAACACATTCAAATGGAGTAATGCTAGTCATTCGATAAACAGTTCTATTATATGCAAACTCCATAATAGGTAATCGGTCAGCCCAAGTGCCGGACTTCCCTTTGGTCAAAGCTCGAAGAAAAGCTCCCAAGGTGCATTAACAACCTCAGTTTGACCGTCAGTCTGTGGATGATGTGATGTAGAAAACAACAATTTGGTTCCAAGGGTGCCCCACAAACACTTCCAAAAGTGACTCAAAAACTTAGCATCCCTATCACTAACAATAGTTCGAGGAGCACCATGCAACTTTAACACATTAGCAATGAACAAAGAAGCAACATGTTGTGCATCATCACATTTTTTTACTGGGAATGAAGTGAGCCATCTTAGAAAATCTATCTACAACCACATAGATGCTATCATGACACCTCGAGATCATGGCAGCCCCATCACTAAATCCATCGAAACATCTACCTAAGGACTAGTGGGATCGGGTAAGGGAGTATACAAACCATGATTATTAGACCTAGACTTAGCTCTTTTACACTCAAAACACGCTCCACATACTCTCTCGACATCTCGCCTCATCTTAGGTCAATGGAATTGTTCCCCTAATATAGCTAAAGTCTTATCTACCCCAAAGTGTCCCATCAAGCCCCCACAATGCGCCTCACACACCAATAACTCTCGCAATGGGGACTCGGGTATGCAAACTCTCCCCTTCTTAAAAAGGTACCCATCATGCCACTGATACTTCTCAATCTGCTGCCCACTAGTTATGGCATCACACAAACTCTTAAGTTTAGGGTCATGCTCATACTTAGACTTAATACTTTCAAAACCCATGAACCTAGATAATAACGTGATAGCCAAAGCAAACTTCCTAGATAGTGCATCAGCTACTACATTCTCCTTTCTCTTCTTGTAATGAATTACGTAAGGGAAACTCTCAATGAACTCAACTTACTTGGCATGTCTTTCATTTAGTTTCTCTTGACCTCTAAGATGTTTGAGTGACTCATGATAACTCCTAATTACGAATTCCTTAGGCCATAGGTAATGTTGCCAATGAGCTAATGCTCTCACGAGGGCATACAACTCTTTGTCGTACGTAGAGTAATTCAAGGCAGCCCCCTTCAACTTTTCACTACAATAGGAAATAGGCTTCCCATCTTGCATAAGAACACCTCCAATTGCCACCCCGAGGCATCACACTCAATTTCAAACGCCTTACTAAAATCAGGTAACTGTAAGGAAAGAAGCAAGTGTACGTTTCAACTCTTGGAAGGCACCCTTTTGCGGCTCCCCCCACACAAAAGGCATTTCTTTTCTTACTGACCCCCTGAGTGGTGCTGCTATGGTGCTAAAGTCTTTAATAAAGCGTTTGTACAAACTAGCTAGTCCATGGAAACTTCTAACATGAGAAACAATATTAGGAGTAGGCCAATCTCTAATAGCTTCAACCTTAGATTCATCTACGTCAACACCATTAATACTTACAATAAATCCCAAAAATACAACTCTCTCCACACAAAAGGCACACTTCTTATAATTAACATATAGGTTTTCAGCTCTCAATACTTCGAACACTTGCCTTAAGTGATTAACATGGTCATCTAAACTTCCACCATAAATCAAGATATGATCAATGTAGACAACCAATTTCTTATTAAGAAACGGTTTAAGCACATGATTCATTAATCGCATGAACGTACTAGGTGCGTTGGAGAGACCAAAAGGCATCACCAACCATTCTTATAGACCAAACTTGGTCTTGAATGCAGTTTTCCACTCATCACCCCATTTCATACGGATTTGGTGATAACTGGACCAAAGATCAATCTTAGAAAACACACTTGAACCACATAACGCATCTAGCATGTCATTTAACCTAGGGATAGGATGATGATACTTTACCGTTATCATGTTAACGGCTCGGCAATCAACACACATCCTCCAGGTGCCATCTTTCTTTGGAACCAAGATCACGGGTACGACACACGGACTTAGACTCTCTCGAACTATCCCCTTAGTCAATAGCTCATCCACTTGTCATTTATCCTGTGGATTGCTTCGATATGCGGGTTTGTTCGAAACTTGTGATCCCAGAACAAAGTCAATTTGGTGTTCTATCCCCCTCAATGGAGGTAGTCCACTCGGCATCTCCTCGGGAAACATGTCCCTATATTCCTGCAAAATATCACTAACAACACTAGGCAAGGGGTGGACGATAGTAGAAACTTCATCATTAGAGCTCAAGTAAACACCCTTATGAATTAGGCAATTAAGAGTTTAGAACTATCATTACCTCTCAAATACTCACCTGGTTGCATCATAGAACAAATATTACCTGACAGGTTCGTTGTACTAGCATTGGTCACGGCTTTGGTTTTGGTTTCCATTGGAGCCTTAGCTCTAGCCGCCTCTTTCAGTTCCCACATGCGCTTGCAATTATCACTAATATGTTTAGGTGTTAAGGACTTAAGTACGTATCTCTTGCCCTCCAGTTTGGCCGTATAAGTGTTGGCCTTTCCATCATGATCAGCACACTTATCAAACTGCCAACGCCTGCCCAATAGTAAATGGCACGTCTGCATAGGCACTATATCGCAAGAGATATCGTCTTGATAAGATCCCACCTTGAACTTAATAAGTGCCTACTTCTTTACCACCTTTAACTCACCACATTCACTCAACCACTGCAATCGATAAGGATGGGGATGTTTCCTCGTAGGTATATTAAGTCACTAACGTGTGGCTCACTACATTAGTGCAACTTCTCGAATCAATCATCGTCGAGCACACCTTTTATTTCACCCTACATCTAGCATGAAACAAGTTCTCATGCTGCATATCTCCTTCCTCCTGTATGCTCATAGTGATCAAGTTCCTAGTACCACTAAGAACATATTCACACCCTCATCTTCTAACTCTTCTTTGCCACTTAACATAGTCCTCCGTGTTGGACAATCCTTAGCAAAATGTCCATAGCCTTTGCATTTGGGACACTGAAAAGAAGATGCACTAGGATAATTGAGTTGAGTCTTAGAATTACCTCGGGACCCCTTAGGTCCAACCCTAGGTGCCACGGCTTGGGCTAGCTTCTTAGGCTCTCGGTTTTGGCTTGCTATAGGCTCTCAGGTTTAGCTTGCTCCCCTAGTGTTCGGTGTCTTCCAGTCTTTGTTTCAACATATGATGGTGGAATCGGGACACCCTCTATATCGAGCTGCCTGGCTTTCTTTAATCATCTCTACAACTTCAATGGTAGCTAAGAACACATCATGAAGAGCAATGAGTGCATATAGCCTCAACTGATTGGAGATATCATTATTCAACCCATTCTTGAATAAGATGATTGCCTCTTCTTATTCTTCTTCTTCTTCTTCTTCTTCTTCTTCTTCTTCTTCTTCTTCTTCTTCTTCTTCTTCTTCTTCTTCTTCTTCTTCTTTTTCTTCGTCTTCCATGTCAAGTGATAGATGAATCTTCGCAAAGTCATCATACCATGGACTTCAAACCTTGTTTCAAATCATACAACTTCCATAACTGCTCTTGCTTGTGCCGTGGGTTTACATACTTACGGGTCATTATTTGCTTCAATTCCACCCAGATTATTCGTGCAAGCTGGTTATGTCTAACTCAGGATCTTTTCTCAGCCTCCCACCAAGTAGAAGCATAGGACTCGAAAGCAGCAATGGCATATGTAGCCTTCTTCTCCTCATTCATATCATTAATTTCAAATATCCACTCAACTTGACGTTTCCATTCTAAAAATCGGTCAGGATCACTACTCCCCTTGAAGGCAGGGATAGTAACCTTGAAGCTGTTCAACCCACTGTCTCGGCCATGGTCTCTGCCCCCTCGGTTTGGTAAGATTGGTTGGAAGTCCTCATAATGCTCAGCATATTCATCAAACTCATGTTCTAAGTTCCTTCCACCAAAACCTCTAAGTCTCCCTCTCCGATCACGATTATAACCTCGTCTTCCCATGTAGTCTCGGCCTCCATTCCGTTGCCCTACTCTCAGATTCCGTGGCCGCAAATCATCATCTTTAAATTCCTCGCACTCGATTTAATCATTCTCTCGGGCTGCTCTCATAGCCCAGACGGGTGCTATGTTTCCCCGGGATGGCATTAGTGGTGGTATGACACCCCGGGGAATCCCCATGGTCCTTACATTTTGAGCACCTCCGTCCCTCAGCTCGTTTTGGTGAGCTAACTCCGCGAACTGCTCGGGTCTGACGGTGGAACCGTCACTAGTTCCTTCTCCGACATGTTTTTGATTGCTAGAGGATTTTTCAATATTCTCCACTCAGGCGCTAATTGCCCTTACTTTGGCCAAGAGGTCGGTCACAACCTTTTCTCCTTTCATAGCCATGTACCTACAAAAGAAACAAGACTAGAGAATGTGTTAAGGTTAGTTAAAAATACTATCTCTAACTTTTTGAATGAATCTCGGGTTCACTCAAATTTCGGGTAGGATTTCGTACATGTCCTCAAATTGGCTGCCTCTAATGGATCAAGTTCCTTAGCGGCCTTTCAAGTTCACAAGTTCAATAGTTTCTTCGGGGTGAGTGAGTTTATGTGACTCGATAGGCGGATAACTTTTTAAGTGAGCACAAGAAGCCAAGAATTATCTACGAAAGTGAAAGTTTTGAGTTTTAGCACGAGGTCCTACAAGATCAAAGATTAGTAAATACTTAAGTAGGAAATTACCTAAGAATTACTAATTAGAATTAATGTAATCAAGAAAGAATTTCGAAATAGAAGAGATAAGGAAATTTTAGAAGCTTTCCCACTTTAGTTTGGAGAAGACCAATCCTCTCTCCTTAGCCCTTAGGATTTTCGCCCCTACTTTTTCTTTTCCAACCAAATTTCGCCCCTTTTCTCCTTGTCCAAATAGGTTTTCAACTTATTGAAACTTCTCCATTTTGGATTGGGAGTTGTTTCCTTCTTGGACTAGAATTAGGGTTTCCTATTCCTCCTCCTTTTCCTCCCAAATTCGGCCCTCTCTATTCTCTTTTCACATGTTTTCAAGACCTTGCAAGAACAATCAAATTATTTTTCAAGAACTTCAAGAATGCAAGGAAGACTCGTTAAGAACATTTGAGGATTCAAAATCCTCTTCAAGAATAACGCAAAACTCTTCAAGAACTACAATTTTAATTCCAAGAACTTCAAGATTCTTGAGTTTCACATGACTACCTTTAAGAACAACAGTTTTGGGCATTCAAGAACTTCAAGACTTTCAAGATCAAACGTGCACCTTCAAGATTCCAATTAGAGTTTCAAGATATCAAGATTATCGGTTTCTAACGATCAAGAACTTCAAGAATCGGTTCAAGAACATTTCTTTATCAATCAATCTTCAAGACTTTAATCCCTAGATGATTCAACAACTTCAAACTACACAGATTTTCAAATTTTTTTGGCTAATATATAATTTTTATTAATAGAAACAAAGTACAAAAGTGGAGGGGGATACAAAGCTTACCTCCCAAAAGAAAATGCATGTACTCTTAGTCATCCTAGAATGATAACTAATTGCACCTAGATAGTAGTAAGAAGTAAGACCTATGGTGATGTAACGAAATTATCTTTTATATTGATAGACAATCGTAAGCATAAAAACAATGTAAGATTTTTTTAGGTCTACTATACAAAAATATACTCTTGTTCCTAGTTCTACCAACTAGATGAATGATGTGGTCCCTTCTATATACATCTGACAAGTATCAGGGGTGTCGAGAGTTCCCAAAAAAAGTGACCAAAAATATGAGCTATCTTCAAATTTGCTTTGGCCTTGAGGGCAAGGAAAGCCCAATTGAAGATGTCTATCAGAGAATTCCATGTGACTGGACAGTGGTGTTGTTTGTGTCTTGAATTCTTGACAGCTGAATACTGTGTTGCTTTCATCTTCCTGTTGAGTTTTGAATGTTGAGCTGGCTGTTTGTGACTTTCGAAATAGTGTTGCTGCTGTTGGATGACTACTGTTGTTGGTTCTGAAGCTGGGGTGTTGAACTGAGTGCTGGGGCTGCTGCTGTTGAGTATGTTTATGTGTCATTTTTCTTCTGTTGAGTTGTCTGTTCAGTTTGCTACTTCTGAAGGTCAATGTGTTCAGTTGATATGGCTTTCTATGGTGTATGTGTTGGCTGACAGTTCTATCTTCTTTTGAGCCAGCAGTTAAGTGACTGACTGGCTTTTTGTGGTTGTGAAGTTGATGCCTCTTGGTGGTTCTCTGTGTGTGCTGCTTCTGCTGGACATCTGAAGTTTGTGTTTGTGTGACTTGTGACTTTTGCTGGAATGATGTTTGCCTGTTTATGTAGCTGCTGCTGTGAAGTTGTGAGTTGATTGGATTGTGTTTGTAAGGTTGTTGCATATTGATTGACCTGTGATCGAAGGTATGAGATAAAGTCCTTGATGATTGCTGTAGTTGCAATAGAATGAGCACTAACAATGCTAATACCACACACTGCAAATGCAGCAATGATTTGGACCTATCCAAGCTGCCTGAAGTGTTTGTAAGTTTGGTGGCTTCAAAGGTGAGATTGGTGATTTTATCTTCTTTTCTGGTTCTTTGATTCTGAAAAGTAAGGCTGTTGCTGCCATGAATGTGTCTCTCCTGCTGCTGGTGTGACTGTTGGACTGTGTGTTATATTTGCTGCCCTGAGCATCTGTCCTTTTCTGGTTTGGTAGTGATGTGTGTTGATTTGCCTGAGTTGACATTGAGCTGGCTGACTGATTTTATGTTATGATGAAATTGCATAGTGTGATTGGGATCCAGTATGATTCCCAAAGTAGCAATGGAATGAGCATTAGAAATGCTGATACCACAAATTGCTTTTTTAGCAAAAATCTGAACCAGGAAGTGTACCATTTGCTATGAGTGACTGTTCCATAGGTTTGAGGTGCTGATGGGTAGAACGATGAGCTGTTATTGCTAGCTTTTGGGGCTGGTGTTGCTTTGTGTGTGTTTCACCCGCTGTTGGTGTGGCATTTGGTCTGGATTTGAATGTTGTATTTGGTGCCTTGGATATCTGTCTTCTTTTAGGCTGGCACTGATGTATGTGGCATTTCCTGATAAAACTTTAAGTTGTATATCTGATTTGGTGTTGTGGTAATGTTGCATCTTGCAATTCTTGATTTTGAGAACAAAATATTGGAAGTCCAGGTTGATTACCAAAGTATCAATAGGAATTGCATCTTTAGTAATAAGCTGGATCAACCAGTGTACTTGCAAAATTAGCAAACATGTTAGAAGAAAGGATTGGTTGCAGGCTCTGTTTGATCTCTAGTTCTTTTTAGAGATCATTTGTTGTGGGTGACTGTTCCATTTGAGTGGATGGTGAGATTTTTGTTGGTTATGCAGGGGGTTTGGCATGTGCTGGTTGGTTCTTGTGACAGTTTTGGAAGGCTAGATTAGGGGATGTTCCTGGTTCTGTGAATGTTGAAAGGAGTGTACAGGTGCTGGCAGGCGGAAAGAAAGAAAGGTGAGCAGTTGGTGATCATGTGCCTGCAGCTTGATTGTTGGTAAGGTGTCTATTTTCTTTCTTTTGTGGGGCTGTTTCTTGCTTGCCCAATGTAAAAGTTTTCTAGGTCAGCTATACAAAAAAGTGCATATATTCCTATTTCTACTATGTTGATGAGAGTTCTGCTCCCTTCTATATACATCTGACATCTATCTGTGGTGTCGAAATACTGCAAAAGTGTGAAAAAAAGCCCAAGCTATCTTCAATTTTTCTTTGGCCTTATGGACAAGGAAAGCCAAGTTGAAGATGACTATCTAAGTATGTCATGTGACTGGACTGCATTGTTGTTTGTGCTGTTGGCTGGGCATTTTTCTGACTAATGCTGTTGATTCTGGAGTTGATGTGAGCTGAGTGCTGGAGCTGCTGCTGACTAATGGGCTTGCTGCTTCTGGGGGGTTGTGTTGTTTGTTTTTGTAATTTAGAGATCAATTGTAAGCTCAGTGTTTTCAGTTGATATGACCTCATATGTCTGCTGGTAGTTCTGTCTTCATGTGGGTTAGCCATTAGGTGAGTGGCTGATTTGTTGTTGGTCTAGTATGGATGTTGCTTCTGTTGGTAGTGTGTTGGCTGTGCTTCTGTTGGTTTTTGCCTGTGCATGTTACGTTTCCTGTGCTGCTGTGTGTTGGCTGGATTTTTGTGAAGTATGAGAAGTGGGATGATCCATGATGATTGTTGTAGTTGCAATATATTGAGCATTAAGAGTGCTAATACCACACATTGCAACTGCAGCAACGATATGGATCAAACCAAACTGTCTACAGTGTTGTGAGGTATATTAAGATCAGTGGTGGCATTGATGGTGATGTACTCCTTCTTGTTATTTTGCCTCTGATTGTTGGAACTGTTGGTGCTTTGAAAAACTGTCTTCTGTTGTTGATGTGTCAGTTGGATTCTTATTCTTCTTTTTTTTTTAATCAAAAAGAAAATACAAAAGAACCTAAAACTAAGGCACGACGAACAGGATTGGGATTGTAAAACTAAACCCTTTCCAAGCTCTGATACCAACTGATGCAATATAAAATGCGG
This sequence comes from Nicotiana obtusifolia, assembly GCA_002018475.1. NCBI lineage: Eukaryota > Viridiplantae > Streptophyta > Magnoliopsida > Solanales > Solanaceae > Nicotiana > Nicotiana obtusifolia. The sequence continues at coordinate 22,814 of MCJB01045027.1, read as the reverse complement.
AAAACAAGATAAAAGGATAGAAGCAAGATGCTTAATGAACTATCAAGACAACAAGTAGGAACTTGATGCAATATAAGAAGCAGAAAATAAGATAAAAGGATAGAAGCAAGACGCTCAATGAACTATCAAGACAACAAGTAGGAACTAGTCTACTTACCTTCTTGATGAAGTCACGGAGTACCTATGCTATACGAACAACCCTCAAGACAATGATGGTCTTGCAAACTGTTCGATCAAACAAAGCAACAAGTTCAATTTTGAATCACACCAAAATTGGACAAGTTAAAGTCACACGTTTGGGAGCACAAAGTGGCTGCCGAAAATTCTTCAATTTAATGTCAAAAACTACTACAAATAATGAAATCTTTAGGCTTATATATAATGAGCCTTGTCTTAAGCTAACTAGGATCAAACAATTAACAAAAAGGCCACAAATTGGCTAAGTAGCTAAAGTGTCACGCAGGACATGATCACAAGTAAGAATTAATGTTTTTCATAACTACACAACATTTACAACATAGCCACAAACATCACTATGTGCTTAGCAACGCTTGGCTCTTCTTCACCATCAAATGTGCATCATGAAGCTCTTTAGCTTAACTTCTCGTGAATGGTCTTGAAGGCTTAAATGTATCATGATCAGGTTGACCTGCATCATTCTCCCTTTCTTGGGAAGATTTCGTCCTCGAAATCGAACCTTCTTTATCTGTCAAAGCAGCACAAGGAGTCAAGTCAGTGACATTGAATGTCTTAGAAACAGCATAATCATCAGGCCGATCTATGACATAAGCATTATTATTGATCTTCTGCAACACTTGAAATGGTCCATCTCCTCGCCAGAGCCAACTTCCCTTTCCTATGGTTCGAAAATCGTTCCTTGCGGAAGTGCACCCAAACCCAGTAATCTCTCTTTAAGTCCATCTTTTTCCTTCCTTTATTCTTCTTGACCGCTACCTTTTCATAAGCATCCTCTAAGCTTTTCCTCACCTTAGCACGCAATTCGAGCAATGCGGCTGCCCGGTTTTCTCCATCAATGCTAATAACTGCATCTCTCGGCAATGGAACAAGATCAAGTGGTATCAAAAGATTAAAACCATAAACACATTCAAATGGAGTAATGCTAGTCATTCGATGAACAGTTCTATTATATGCAAACTCCATAATAGGTAATCGGTCAGCCCAAGTGCCGGACTTCCCTTTGGTCAAAGCTCGAAGAAAAGCTCCCAAGGTGCATTAACAACCTCAGTTTGACCGTCAGTCTGTGGATGATGTGATGTAGAAAACAACAATTTGGTTCCAAGAGTGCCCCACAAACACTTTCAAAAGTGACTCAAAAACTTAGCATCCCTATCACTAACAATAGTTCGAGGCGCACCATGCAACTTTAACACATTAGCAATGAACAAAGAAGCAACATGTTGTGCATCATCACATTTTTTTACTGGGAATGAAGTGAGCCATCTTAGAAAATCTATCTACAACCACATAGATGCTATCATGACACCTCGAGATCACGGCAGCCCCATCACTAAATCCATCGAAACATCTACCCAAGGACTAGTGGGATCGGGTAAGGGAGTATACAAACCATGATTATTAGACCTAGACTTAGCTCTTTTACACTCAAAACACGCTCCACATACTCTCTCGACATATCGCCTCATCTTAGGTCAATGGAATTGTTCCCCTAATATAGCTAAAGTCTTATCTACCCCAAAGTGTCCCATCAAGCCCCCACAATGCGCCTCACACACCAACAACTCTCGCCACAGGGACTCGGGTATGCAAACTCTCCCCTTCTTAAAAAGGTACCCATCATGCCACTGATACTTCTCAACCTGCTGCCCATTAGTTATGGCATCACACAAACTCTTAAGTTTAGGGTCATGCTAATACTTAGACTTAATACTTTCAAAACCCATTAACCTAGATAATAACGTGATAGCCAAAGCAAACTTCCTAGATAGTGCGTCAGCTACTACATTCTCCTTTCTCTTCTTTTAATGAATTACGTAAGGGAAACTCTCAATGAACTCAACTTACTTGGCATGTCTTTTATTTAGTTTCTCTTGACCTCTAAGATGTTTGAGTGACTCATGATAACTCCTAATTACGAATTCCTTAGGCCATAGGTAATGTTGCCAATGAGCTAATGCTCTCACGAGGGCATACAACTCTTTGTCGTACGTAGAGTAATTCAAGGCAGCCCCCTTCAGCTTTTCACTAAAATAGGCAATAGGCTTCCCATCTTGCATAAGAACACCTCCTATTCCCACCCCCGAGGCGTCACACTCAATTTCAATCGCATTACTAAAATTAGGTAACTTTAAGGGCAGAACTAATCCTGTAACTCTTGGAAGGCACCCTCTTGCGGCTCCCCCTACGCAAAAGGCGTGTCTTTTCTTACCAACTCCGTGAGTGGTGCTTCTATGGTGCTAAAGTCTTTAACAAAGCGTCTGTAGAAACTAGCTAGTCTATTGAAACTTCTAACATGTGAAACAGTAGTAGGAGTAGGCCAATCTCTAATAGCTTCAACCTTAGATTCATCTACCTCAACACTATTAATACTTGCAACAAATCCCAAAAATACAACTCTTTCTACATAAAAGGCACACTTCTTATAATAAAGATATAGCTTTTCGGTGCTCAACACTTCGAACACTTGCCTTAAGTGATTAACATGGTCATCTAAAATTCTAGCATAAATCAGGATATCATCAATGTAGACAGCCACAAGCTTATTAAGAAATAGTTTAAGCACATGATTCATTAATTGTATGAATGTACTAGGTGCATCGGAGAGACCAAAAGGCATCACCAACCATTCTTATAGACCAAACTTGGTCTTGAATGCAGTTTTCCACTCATCATCCCGTTTCTTACGGATTTGGTGGTAACGGACCTAAGATCAATCTTAGAAAACACACTTGAACCATATAACTCATCAAGCATGTCATCTAACCTAGGGATAGGATGATAATACTTTACCGTTATCTTGTTGACGGCTCGGCAGTCAACATACATCCTCCAGGTGCCTTCTTTCTTTGGAACCAAGATCATGGGTACAACACACGGACTTAGACTCTCTCGAACTAGACCCTTAGTCAATAGCTCATCCACTTTTCATTGCAACTCCTTAGTATCCCGTGGATTGCTTCGACATGCGGGTTTTTCGGAACTTGTGATCCCAGAACAAAGTCAATTTGGTTGTCTATCCCCCTCAATGGAGGTAGTCCACTCGGTATCTCTTCGGGAAACATGTCCCTATATTCCTGCAAAACATCACTAACAACATTAGGCAAGGGGTGGACGATAGTAGAAACTTCATCATTAGTGCTCAAGTAAACACCCTTATGAATTAGGCAATTAAGAGTTTTGAACTATCATTACCTCTCAAATACTCACCTGGTTGCATCATAGCACAAATATTACCTGATAGGTTCGCTGTACTACCGTTGGTCACAGCTTCGGTTTGGGTCTCCATTAGACCTTAGCTCTAGCCGCCTCTTTCAGTTCCTGCATGCGCTTGTAATCATCACTAACCTGTTTAGGTGTTAAAGGCTTAAGTACGTATCTCTTGCCCTACAGCTTGGCCGTATAAGTGTTGGCCTTTCCATCATGATCAACACACCAATCAAACTGCCAAGGCCTGCCCAACAATATGGCACGCCTGCATAGGCACTACAACGCAAGAGATTTCATCTTGATAAGCTCCCACCTTGAACTTAATAAGTGCCTGCTTTACCACCTTTAACTCACCACATTTACTCAACCACTGCAATCGATAAGGATGGGGATGTTTCCTTGTAGGTATATTAAGTTAAGTCACTAACGTGTGGCTCACTACATTGGTGCAACTTCTAGAATCAATTATCATCGAGCACACCTTTCCTTTCACCCTACATCTAGCATGAAATACTTTCTCATGCTGCACACCTCCTTTCTCCTGTACGCTCATACTGCTCAAGTTCCTACGTACCGCTAAGAACATATTCCCACCCTCATATTCTAACTCTTCTTTGTCGCACTCAACCAATTCCCCCCTCTTATCTTCCTCAATCATCTCGTCACTCACCACCTCACAAACAGCACAATCATGTTTAGGTCTTAAGGTTGAACCATCACTAGTTCCTTCCCTGGCATTCTTCCAAGTACTAGCAGTTCTTTCAAGGTTCTCCATTCGGATACTAAGCGCCCTTACTTCAGCCCAAAGCTTAGCTAAAGCAATGTCTATCACAACCTTTTCTCCTTCCGTAGCCATGTACCTGCAAAAGAAACAAGACTAGAGAATGTGTTAAGGTTAGTTAAAATTACTCTCTCCCACTTTTTGAATGACTCTCGGGTTCACTCAAATTTCGGGTAGGATTTCGCACTTATCCTCAAATTGGATTCCTCTAATTGATCAAGTTCCTTAGCGACCTTTCAAGTTCACAAGTTCAATAGTTTCTTCGGTATGAGTGAGTTTATGTGACTCAATAGGCGGACAACTTTTTAAGTGAGCACAAGAAGCCAAGAATTATCTACAAAAGTGGAAGTTCTGAGTTTTAGCATGAGGTCCTACAAGCTCAGAGATTAGTAATACTTAAGTAGGAAATTACCTAAGAATAACTAATTAGAATTAATGTAATCAAGAAAGAATTTCGAAATAGAAGAGATAAGGAAATTTTAGAAGCTTTCCCACTTTAGTTTGGAGAAGACCAATCCTCTCTCCTTAGCCCTTAGGATTTTCGCCCCCCCCCCTTCCTTTTCCAACCAAATTTCACCCCTCTTCTCCTTGTCCAAATAGGTTTTCAACTTCTTGAAACTTCTCCCTTTTGGATTGGAGTTGTTTTCTTCTTGGACTAGAATTAGGGTTTCCTATTCCTCCTCCTTTTCCTCCCAAATTCGGCCCTCTCTCTTCTCTCTTCACACGTTTTCAAGACCTTGCAAGAACAATCAAATTAATGTTTAAGAACTTCAAGAATGCAAGGAAGACTCGTTAAGAACGTTTGAGGATTCAAGATCCTCTTCAAGAACAAAGCAAAACTCTTCAAGAACTATAATTTTGATTCTAAGAAGTTCTAGATTCTTGAGTTTCACGTGACTACCTTTAAGAACAACAATTTTTGGCGTTCAAGAACTTCAAGACTTTCAAGATAAAACATGCACCTTCAAGATTCCAACTAGAGTTTCAAGATTTCAAGATTATCGATTTCTACGATCAAGAAATTTAAGAATTGGTTTAAGAACATCTCCTTATCAATCAATCTTTAAGACTTTAATCCCTAGATGATTCAACAACTTCAACAACACAATTTTTTGGTGTTTTTGTGGTTATATATAGATTTTATTAATAGAAACAAAATACAAGGTGGAGGGGGACATAAACCTTACCTCCCAAAAGAAAATACATGTACTTATTGTCATCCTAAAGTGTTGACTAAAAGTACCTAGCTAGTAGTAAGGAGTTAGACCTATGGTGGTGTGACGATTGTCTATTTTATAGTTGACAATCGTATGTACAAAAATAATGTGTAGTTTTTCTTGGCGAGCTATACAAAAAAGTACATATGTTCCTATTGCTACTAAATGGATGAGGGATCTGCTCCCTTCTATATACCTCTGACAACTATCTGTGGTGTCAAGATTTTGCAAAGGTGTGACAAAAAAGCACATGCTATCTTCAATTTTGTTTTGGCCTCAAGAATAAGGAAAGCCAAGTTGAAGATGGCTATTGAGACGTATCTTGTAACTGGATAACTATGCTGATTGTGATGTTGGCTGGGCCATTTCCAAGCTGCTGCTGTTGATACTGAGTCTAATGTGAGCTGAGTGTTGGGGCTGTTGTTGACTGTTTGGCTTGTTGCTTCTGAAGGATGGTGTTGTTTGTCTTTGTATTTGAGTGATCTAGTGTAAGAGAAGTGTGTTCAGTTGATGTGTCCTCCTGTGTTTGCTGGCACTTCTGTCTTCCTCTGAGTCTACCTTTAGGCCAATGGTTGACTTGTTGTTGTTCCAATGTGAGTGTTATTTCTGCTGGTGGTGTGTTGAACGTGCTCTTATGTCATGGGGCTGCTGCTGAGTTGGTTTCTGCCTATGTGTATTACTGCTCCTATGCTGCTGTATGTTGGCTGGGTCTCTGTGGAGTATGAGAAATGGAATGATCCATGATGATTGCTGTTGTTGCAACAGATTGAGCACTTAGAGTGCTAATACCACAAATTGCAACTGCAGCAATGATATGGACCAGTCTAAACTGTCTGCAGTGATGGGCAATGTACTAAAATCAGTGGTGGCATTGATGTGGTCCTTCTTGTTCTTTTGCTTTTGATTGTTGGAGCTATTGATACTATGAAGATGTTTCTATTGATGGTGTATCAGTAGGTCTGAATTTGTGTTTGGATCATCTGTGTTGGCTTGAGATTGCTGCTTGTGTTGGCTATTTGTTGAATGTGTTGCTGTATCATGTAACTGCTGGTTGCTTGGTGATTGTTTGTTTATGTTGTTTCTCATGTGTAACTGAGTGTTGGTTGGATTCTTGTGATGTATGGTGGCAGGGGAGGTCCATGATGATTGCTGTAATTGCAACAGGTTGCGCACTAGGAGTGCTAATACCACATATTGCAATTGCAATAATGATCTGGACCTCTCCAATTTGTCTGCAGTGTTTAGAGATTTATTGAATTCAGTGATGGCATCTTCTGAGATGAGATTGATGATTTTGATGATTCTTCTTTCTTTACTCGGGCTGTGATTCTAGGAAGTGAGGCTGTTGTTGCCGAACCTATCTTGTTGCTGGCAGTTGTGTATTTGCTGGAGTTGCACAAAGTGTTTGGAGTCTAGTCTACTTACCGAAGAGGCAATGGAATGAGCATTGAAAATGCTAATACCAAACATTGCTTCTTGAACAGTAAAGTGGCCCCAAGAGTGTAACATTTATTATGATAGAGTGATGAGCAGTTGATGTTGTCTGATGGTGCTACCGCTATTTTGGACATATCTGTCCTGTTGTTGGTATGAAAACTGATCTGCATTGGAGTATTGCAGTTGGTGCATTGTATGTCTGGCTTCTTTTCGACTAGTGCCCTTGAAGTGATGGCAGCCCAGGCTGGTTACCAAAGTAATTAAACCTTGGTAGTAGACTGGATATGCCAGTGTACCTGCAATCAATAGGAAACAAGTATTGTAGGCTCCTAGTTGGGTATGCTAGACTGTGGAGTTGATTGTGCCAGTGTTTCCTGCAAAATATAGCAGCCTGTTAGTGTGAAGCCATTGCCCCAGTCTCTCCTCATTACTGGTGTTGTGCTTGTGCTTGTTATTAACCAGTGTGCCTACAAATAGCAGGAAACAAGTTATGAAGAGTTCCATTTGAGTGTGCATTGATTGCTCCAGTGTCTCTTGCAAAAAGATAACAACATGTTAGTGTGAGGCAGTTTCCCCAGCTTCTCCTGATTATAGCTGTTGTGATTATGCTTGTGATCTCCCAGAGGCTTCTTGTTGATGCCATGCTTTGTTTTGATTGACCTGTGTGCCTGTAGAATTATCAAACATGTTAGGAAAGCAGTGTGTGATCTGACTTTCATGCTAGTGATCTTTTGCTGTGGGTTTAGAAGATTATGTGCCTGCTGCCCAGTGTGAGGCCACTGTCCCATTTTCTTATTTGCTATTTTTCTACCTTCACTCTTATGTATGGGCATTGTATTTTGTCCTCATTTAGTATCCTTCTACCTTGTGAGTCTAGCTGCCAGAAGTCATGACATTCAATCCTCCCAATATCAAGAGCATGATTTGCTAGGTGGTCAGCTAGTTTGTTTCTCTCCCTATATATGTGTGTCACTTTGAGTGTGAAAACTTCTTTCAGTTGCAGCACCTCCTCCACTTGATTAGCTATACACCAAGGTGGCTTCCATATGCCATTGATTGTGTTGTTCAGAAGCATTGAGTCTGTTTGAAGCCATATGTGGGAATAGTTGTGAGAATGACAGAATTTTAGGGATTTCTTTGCCTAGTGAATATAGAATCTCTCCTTCTTCATTCCTCACACAAAAACCTATCGCACTTCTTCCTGGATTTCCTCTAGATTCTCCATCAGTATGGACTTTGAGCCATCCATCCATTGGGAATTTCCAAACAACTTTGTTGTATTTCAGTCTTGGAGTATAGTTTTCCATCATGTTCAGGAGATCTTGCCACTTGTGAGGGACATTGATACCTGGCTTTCTGAGTTGGACTTGAGCCTGTAGTGTGGTGGAAATATGGTATATGACTCTGCTAGCAGTTACTGTTTCTCCATACTTGCAGTTGTTCCTTCTTTTCCATAATTCCCATATAATGTAAGAGGGAAGAGCTTGCAGCACTTGTTTGAGCCTTGGGACTGTTTGAACAGTCCAACATTTGGTTATTGCTTGATGGAATGATATGCCTTCCCATGTTATTCCTGCTCTTGATAGGAAGTATTACCAGACTTGGGCTGCAGTACTGGATGTGAAGAATAAGTGCACCAGTGTTTCTTCTTTAGGATCTGTGCAGCACCAGCATCTGGATGGCATGTGGTAACCCAATCTCTTCATGAAATCATCTAGTGGTAGTTTGGATTTCCAGACCTTCCACATGAAGAAAACAATCTTAAATGGTAGTCCTTGTACCCGTATCATCTTGTAGGCCATTTTAGGTTCATCTCTCCCTCTGAGATATTCCCAAGCAGATTTGACACTGAAGTGTCCTTGAGCTTCTAGCATCCAGTATGATGTATCTATGGTAGCCTCCCTAATTGGAGGCCTCACTGTTTCTGCTATATGAAGAGCAAGTTCCTGAGGTAAGGTCTCTAGGAGTTTGTCCATATCTTGGGCTCCATCTTTCAGGACTTCATACACATTGTGTATTGATTCATCAATTGCAAATTCAGATGGCACATTAAAGTAGAGTGCTCCTAGACTAGTCCAGTTATCAAACCAGAAGAGTGAGGATCCCATTTTTTGATGCCAGATGATTTGATGCTCTATGTTGTCTCTACATTCCAGCATCTTCCTCCATATGTGTGATCCCTTTTTGCATGGAACTATTACTGCATTGAGCTTCTTGCAGTATTTCTGGCACATGAAGGCACTCCATAGGCTTGGCTTGGTTATGAAGTTCCACCACAGCTTGCAGACAGGGCTTTGGACACATCATGTAGTGATCTAAAACCTACTCCCCCTTCATCACAGGGCATACATAGTATGTTCCATGATGACCAATGTCTGCTGTTACCTCCAATAGGGCTGCTCTAGAAAAATTGAGCAAAGTGCTTATGTAGTTTGTTGATTACATAATTTGGAGGAGTAACAGCAGAGAGTAGATGTATTGGAATAGCTTTGAAGGACATGCTAGATCAACACTGCCCTGCCTCCTATTGAGAGCAGTTTTCCTTTCCAAGACTATAGTTTATCTAGTATCTTATTGATAAGGCCTTGGTAATACATTATATTCCTTCTAGAGTAGAAGATGCGGCAGCCAAGATATGTGAAAGGAAAATCCTGTCTTCCTATACCAGTGATTCTTTCAACCTTTGTAACAACATCAAAGCTGGCAGAGTGATGCATATATACAGCAGATTTATTTTTGGTAACCATCTACCCTGATGCTGCCTCATATGCATTCAAGACTTCTATTATCAATTATAAGGAGGTGGCATCAGAGAAGGAGAATATGATTGTGTCATCTGCATATGAGAGGTGGTTTATTTTTGGACTCCACTTGGGCAGTCCAAATCCACAAAAGTATAATTTTAGGTGCAGAGCATTCAGACCTCTTGAGAGAGATTCAACAGCAAGAATGAATCACCTTGCCTGACTCCTCTTGTTGATTTGAAGAATCCATGTGACTGCCCATTGATGAGTACAGAATACCAGTTGTTCTCAATAGTGTCATAAACCATCCAATGAAAGCCTCACAGAATCCCATTTTCCTTAGAATGTTTGTCAGGAATAACCATGATAATCTATCAAAAGCTTTTGCCATGTCAAGTTTGATTACAACATTTGGCCCAGCTTTTGTTCTTAGTCGAATGCCTGTGATGATTTCCTGTGTTAAGAGGACATTTTCAACTATGATCCTTCCTTTCAAAAAGCCTGCTTTTCTTGAGAGATCAGAGTAGGCAGTATTTCCACCATCCTCTCATGTATGACTATTAAGAAGATTTTATTAATGAAGTTGCTTAGGCTAATGAGCCTCATGTCTGAGAATGTTGCCACCTTGTTTTTTTGGGGAGTAGTACCAAATTTGTGTGTGTCACACATTTTGGTAACTGCCTTCCTGAGAAGAATGCTTTACCATGTTGTGTATGTCTTCACCAATGATATCCCAACATGTATGGTAAAAGGAGCCTGTGAAAACATCTGGACCCCCTGCACTTTCACCATTTAAGCAGAAGACAGCATGCTTAGCTTCTTTTGTTGTGGGTTGCTTGATCAATTCTGCATTTTGCTCCATGTCTATCAAAGGATGGATGTTCTCAAGTATGCTGAAATCAGTTGGAGTTGCATTTTTTGTGAACTGCTCTTTATAGAAGTTGATAGCTTCTTCTGCAATTAGTTCCTCTTCTTCAACCCAGCTTCCAGAACTGTTTTGAATCCTCCTTAGCTGGAGTCTTTTTCTTCGACCATCTATTTGGGCATGAAAGAACTTGGTATTTTTGTCTCCATCCTTGAACCATGACATGCCTGCCTTTTGTTTCCAGAATTCTTCTTCTATTGCTAGATGCCTAATCAACTGTACCTGTACCTTTTGTAATCTTTCTCTATTCTGCTTAGTTGGTCTTTCCTCAAACTATTTTTCATGAACCAGAACCACTTCCTCCATGCTTGCAATGTTTTGAAATATGTCTCCATATGTTGCATTACTACAAAGTGACAGTGTCTTTTTGAGTTTCTTGAGCTTGTAATTGAAGAGTATGAAGGGGTCACCATAGAAATCTGCTTGCCAATTCTCTCTCACTACTGCTTTGTAGGAGTCATGTTTGGTCAAGAAGTTGAGGAATTTGAATGGCTTCTTGATTGGCATTGTTTGAATTTCACACTTTAATAAGAGAGAACTGTGGTCTGACCCAATCTTAGATAGATGAGTAACCTCTAGCCTTGGGAAGGTTGGCTGGAATTCTGTATTAGCTAGGCATCTATCTAACCTTTTGAAAATGCAATCTTCTTCTGCTCTGCCATTCCATCATGTGAAGTAACTTCCTTTGAAGCCCGTATCAGTTAGGTTGCAAGTGTTGATGCAGTGTCTGAAGTCATCTACTTCATTGAGGGGTACATGTAGGCCTCCAAATTTTTCTTCTTCATCCCATATCACATAGAAATATCCCCCTACCAACCATGGAACTGTCATGTCTTGAGCCATAGCATACAGTGAGTCCCACATTTCTATTCTCTCTATTGGATCACACTTAGCATATACTAGTGTGAGAATGAGTTCCACATGTGTTTCTGTGTGAAAGAGCTTCAGAGTAAGTTGCTACACCATGTCATACAGGACTGTGATTTCATATAGATCACCAACGAAAGCCCAGATTTTGTTGGAGACATTAGCCACTGCTTGAGAGAAGCCAATTTTCCTTCTATATTTATCCATCTTTCTTGCTTGCCGCATTAGTTCCATAATGCCTATGAATTCAAAGTGATATTTCTTGTGCAATGTGATGAGCCTTTCAAAATCTTGCATTGTGTTCACTGATCTAATATTCCAAATGATTGCATCCATTACAGATTGTTGGAGTGTGTTAGAGCTCTTCTTGTTTTGACCCCTGATGCAGAGGTATTATTGATGTCTTTGTTTTGTTTCTTCTTTCCTTTGGTTGCTGACTTCACCTTAGCTATCCGTGTTGGGGAGAGATCTCCTTGTTTAGCTACATTAAGGAAGTTTTGGGCAGTAGTTTCTTCATCTAGATCTTTGCCAGATTGTTCTTTGTGATCTTCTTCATTTCTCACTGCTGTTGCAACGTTGAGGTTCTTGGTCTAATGATTGCTTTTAACTGTGCCACTATTGTCCCTTTCCTTGTTGTTATCTAGGATCAAAACCAGTTTGAACATCCCCTTTTTGAACTGTATCTTCTGCTTCATGAACTTCAAAGTTAGCTTGATCTTGGCATGTGTTTCTCAGCAGCATCAATGGGTTATTTTCAACTTTGTTGTTGTTCTTTTCTCAATTGCTTCACCAGCTGCCTCATCTTCACTTTGCATTTATTTTGGTATTTCCCCTTCCTCTGAATCTTCTTCTATTTGATTTGACCATAATCTCCCAGGACTTCCATATGGCTTCTCAAGCTTCTTTTCTGATTCTGCATCTAGAGATTTCTTTCCTGCTGTATTGGTCATTGCTTTCTCGACAAAAGTATCTTGTGATGGAATATCTTGATGAGAGGTGTTAGTGGTAAACACATTTGTGTTGAAGTTTTTCTGCACCCACATAGAAGTGGATTCCTTTATGATTTCTTTCCTTTTCCCTATATGCAGTTGTGTTTCTTCATCTGCAGATTCTTCTACGGTTTTCATTTCAACAATTTTGAGGCTTTTTATTGGTTCTCTAGAGTGCAGCAAGTTCGGTGTTCCTGTTGTTTTCTTGTTGGTCTTGCTTTTCAAGATTGCAGCTGCTGATGAATTGAGGGCTGCTGCTGCATAGCATGTAGGTTCCTCTGCTAGTTGCAAGGATGGTGCTGAGCATGTGGGAGTAGGATGTTCTTTTGACTAGCTTCTTCTTCAATCAACTCCAACTGGTTGTCCTCATTGTCACTGCTTTTTTCCATATCCAACATAGGAAATTTGTTGGACGTTTGAAGTTGCTGAGCAGCTTTGTCAATTGGTATCATTTCTAGTCCAGTTTTGGCCTGATTACTTCTTGACTTAGCTTGATTTTACACTCGATTATCCTTGACCTCCTTCTATTGAGGACCTGCATTGCCAACAACTTTGCCACTTGACAGAATCATCAGGGGTGTTATCTCCTTCCCCTGCTGCTTCCTACCTTCCACTATAATTCTTTTAGCTTCCTGTTGCTCTGTGAGTTTGTGTGTAGTAATTCTGGATGCAGCTTCCGGCACTCTAGCATGTCGTGACCTTGTAGTTTGCATTGTTTGAAGTACTTAGGGATAAAATCATACTGGATTTTAACCCATTCTGTTTTGACTTCTCCAATAGCCTCATTTTCAATATCCATTCAAACTTTCTTTGGCAATTAGGCTAGGAGATCAACCAACACTTTTACTGTAGCACAGCTAGGCCTTGTCTTGTTTATAGTTGCCATATCAAGGTGCAATGGATTTCCAACAGCAGAAGCAAGCGAGAAGAGACATTCCTTTACAAATTATGTGGTCAGCAGATGTGGGAATGAGATCCACGCCATTGCCGTTGGCGTTTCTTCTCCAAGCTTGAATTTAGCATCATAGCTTAGCTGATGCATTTGGTACTCATATCCATCCTTAGCTTTGAGATAGTAAGTGCTTTTCGATGTAATCTTGATAAAATCTTCCCACAGTAACAGTCTAATTAGGACATGTTTATCTCTGAAGAAGCCTATGTTACACTCGCCTTTGATTCCACACTGTATTGGAATGATTCTTTGCAATTCTTGGATGTCTGGCCAGCCATATGAGAACTTGCCTAGAACAGTGTACTGTAACCTTCGATTATGTTCATGCGATTCGCTTATGCTTCTGTGAATTTGACAATAGGTTGTCCATGTAGGAAAGTTGCTCTCTTGAACGAAATTGGTTCAATTTTCGAACTAGGGTTCGCAGGTGTTGCGGAGTTCAATGTTGAGGGTTTTAGGATGTGGGAGTATCTAGGGATTGGGAAGTGGTCGAGGTTGTAGCTAAGGTTGGGGAGATGGTCGGAGAAGGCAAGCCAGCCGGAGTCGCACCGGCCGGCGTAGCCATTGCTGCGAGAGAGAGCTTTGTGATGTGTATCGCCTCCCTTATCGTCGGAGCTTCTCTCTCTAGACGCAAATTTTTGATTTTTTTCAATGGTTAAATTTTCATTTTTTTGGGAGTAAAATCTAGAGGTCAGCTCCTGGTTAAGTTTATTAGATTTTACACATAACGCCAGCATTAATCCATTATAAGTTCAAAAGTCACAAAAGATCATCCACAGTAAATGAACTTGAGCAAAAACTAATACAACCGGAGGCCATTGACTAGACGAATAATTTCACAGGAGAGTAAAGTCAACCATCATAGGCTTCAGCTGCCACTGGTTAAGCAACTGAAGGGCGGATCACGTGGTCCTGTGATGTATCAGCAGCAGCAGGAGGCATGAATTGCCACATTGGAACACTAGGGTAACTCATGATTGGTACCAGCTTACTTCCTGAACTTGACCATGAGGGGCAAAAGCAACAGGTATGGTAGGAGGCAAGAAACCAGGTTGCGCATTCGTAGTCTTCAGTTGTTGATCTAGCTTCTCCTTTTCAGCCTTAAGCTTCTGCTTCTCATCTCGAAGCTCGTTTTTCTCGGCCTTTAACTCCTTTATCTTTTCTTGTAGATTCAAATTTGAGTCTTTCAGCTTTTGAGCTTCACCGCGTAACTGGGTCACCATGCGAACAACATCCACCAGAATAATAGATTTGTCCGTTTTAGGGGGCCTGCAAGGCTCAAGGAGTGCACCCAATTCCGTGAACTTGTCATTTAGCCTATCTTTCCGTTGTTTCTCTCTGCAAGCTTTGGAACTTGTTGGAGCACATGATTCAACCCTAGCCCGTTTCTTATAGCCATTTTCCTTTGGGTAGTCTGATTCACCAATGGATCCATCAACTTCATCCCTAACATTTCCTGAACCATTCAAGTTTTTCATGGGCCAATTAAACCCAGATGCAGTAGTTGATAAATTCGAATCAGGGACGACACTCTCTTCGAACCCATAATCGTAAAGCCAGTTGGTATTCTCCGGTGAAACCATCTCTGATCAGTCGTCATAAAAAAGAGGGAAAGAAATGCTCCCGTCGAGAGGATTTGGAGAGGAATTTACACTCGAAGGTGTTTAATTGCTGTTTGGATGGAAAAGGAAATTGGGAACTTTTAGGTTTTAGGGTTTCAGATTCTTTTTTTTTTTATCAAAACGAAAATACGAAAGAACCTAAAACTAAGGCACGAAGAACAGGATTGGGATTGTAAAAGTATACCCGTCCCAAGATCTAAAAACAAGATAAAAGGATAGAAGCAAGACGCTCAATGAACTATCAAGACAACAAGTACGAACTAGTCTACTTACCTTCTTGATGAAGTCACGGAGTACCT
This sequence comes from Nicotiana obtusifolia, assembly GCA_002018475.1. Lineage (NCBI taxonomy): Eukaryota > Viridiplantae > Streptophyta > Magnoliopsida > Solanales > Solanaceae > Nicotiana > Nicotiana obtusifolia. Next base: position 7,576 of record MCJB01045027.1, on the reverse strand, counting down.
ATACTATACGAACAACCCTCAAGACAATGATGGTCTTGCAAACTGTTCGATCAAACAAAGCAACAAGTTCAATTTTGAATCACACCAAAATTGGACAAGTTAAAGTCACACGTTTGGGAGCACAAAGTGGCTGTCGAAAATTCTTCAATTTAATGTCAAAAAGTACTACAAATAATGAGATCTTTAGGCTTATATAGAATGAGCCTTATCCTAAGCTAACTAGGATCAAACAATTAATTAAAAGGTCACAAATTGGCTAAGTAGCTAAAGTGTCACGCAGCACATGATCACAAGTAAGAATTAATGTCTTTCATAACTACACAACATTTACAACATAGACACAAACATCACAATGTGCTTAGAAACGCTTGGCTCTTATTCACCATCAAATGTGCATCATGAAGCTCTTTAGCTTAACTTCTCGTGAATGGTCTTAAAGGATTAAATGTATCATGATTAGGTTGACCTGCATCAGAACTAGTCTATTACCTTCTTGATGTATTCATGGAGTACCTATACTATACGAACAATCCTCAAGACAACGATTTTCTTACAAATTGTTCGATCAACCAAAGGAACAAGTTCAATTTTGAATCACACCAAAATTAGACAAGCTAAAGTCACACGTTTGGGAGCACAAGGTGGCTGCCGAAAATTCTTCAATTTAATGTCAAAAAACTACTACAGATAATGAGGTCTTTAGGCTTATATAAAATAAGCCTTGTCCTAAGCTAACTAGGAACAAACAATTAACAAAAAAGGCCACAAATTGGCTAAGTAGCTAAAGTGTCACGCAGGACATGATCACAAGCAAGAATTAATGTCTTTCATAACTACATAAAATTTACAACATAGGCACAAACATCACAATGTGCTTAGAAACATTTGGCTCTTCTTTACTATCAAATATGCATCATGAAGCTCTTTAGCTTGTCATCTCGTGAATGATCTTGATGGCTTAAACGTATCATGATCAGGTTGACCTGCATCATGCACTAATGTAGTGAGTCAAACGTTGGTGACTCAACTTAACCTTCGCGCGTTAAAACATCCCCATCACTATAGGTTGCAGTGGTTGAGTGAGTGTGGTGAGTTGAAGGTAGTAAAGCAAGCGCTTATTAAGTTTAAGGTGGGAGCTTATCAAGATGAGCTCATGTGTGATGTAGTGCCTATGCAGGCTTGCCATTTATTGTTGGCAGGCCTTGGCAATTTGATAGGTGTGTCATTCATGATGGCAAGGTCAACACTTATACGGCCAAGCTTGAGGGCAAGAGTTATATACTCAAGCCCTTGACACCTAAACAAGTTAGTGATGATTACAAGCGCATGCAAGAGCTGAAAGAGGCGGTTAAAGCTAAGTCTACTATGGGGACTAAACTTGAGTCTGTAGACACTGCGAATACATCAGCCCTGCCAGGTAATATTTGTGCCATGATGCAACCAGGTGAGTATTTACGAGGTAATGATAGTTCTAAACTGTTCATTTGCCTAGTTCATAAGGGTGTTTACTTAAGTTCTAATGATGACGTTTCTACTAACATTCACCCCTTGCCTAGTGTTGTTGATCATGTTTTGAAGGAATATGTGGACATGTTTCCCGAGGAGATGCCGAGTGGACTGCCTCCTTCAAGGGGGGTAGAACACCAAATCGACTTTGTTCGGGGGTAACAAATCCCTAACAAACCATCCTACCGAAGAAACCCGCAAAATACCAAAGAATTAAAACGGCAAGTGGACGAGCTGTTAGCTAAGGGGATGGTTCGTGAGAGTTTGAGCCCGTGTGCCGTGCTCGTGATCCTAGTTCCAAAGAAAGACGGCACATGATGAATGTGTGTTGATTGCCGTGCAGTCAACAAAATAATGGCAAATTATCGTCATCCCATACCTAGATTGGATGACATGCTAGATGAGTTAAGTGGTTCAAGTGCATTTTCTAAAATTGATCTTAGGTCCGGTTACCACCAAATCCGTATGAAACCGGGTGATGAGTGGATGACTGCGTTCAAGACCAAGTTTGGTCTGTGCGAGTTGTTGGTGATGCCATTTGGTCTCTCCAATGCATCTAGTACGTTTATGCGACTAATGAACCATGTACTTAAGGTGTTCATTAATAAGTTTGTGGTCGTCTATTTTGATGATATCTGATTTATAGCCGAAGTTTAGATGACCAGGTTGATCACTTAAGGCAAGTACTCAACCTTTTGTGTGGAAAGAGTTGTTTTTCTGGGGTTTGTAGTAAGTGCTAATGGTGTTGAGGTAGATGAATCTAAGGTTGAGGGTATTAGAGATTGGCCTACTCCTACTACTGTTTCGCATGTTAGGAGTTTCCATGGTCTAGCTAATTTCTATAGACGTTTTGTTAAGGACTTTAGCACCATAGCAGCACCACTCACTGAGTTGGTGAAGAAAGACCAGCCCTTTGTGTGGGGAGAGCCTCAAGAGAAGGCTTTCTAAGAGCTGAAACGTAGGCTTAGTCCTGCCCCGTTACTACAATTGCCTGATTTTAGTAAGGCATCTGAAATTGAGTGTGACACCTCAAGGTTGAAAATTGGAGGTGTTCTCATGCAAGATAGGAATCCTATTGCCTATTTTAGTGATAAGTTGAAGGGGACTGCCTTGAATTACTCTACGTATGACAAGGGATTGTATTCCCTCGTGAGAGCTCTAGCTCATTGGTAGCACTATCTATGGCCTAAAGAGTTCGTAATTAGGAGGGATCATAAGTCACTCAAACATATTAGGGGCCAAGAGAAGCTGAACAAAAGGCATGTTATGTGCCGGGGAATTTCGGCACATATTGATACTATTTGATTAGAAATTGCTTGTTCCACTTGATAATTATCACGTTATTTACTTAGTTTTCGTTTAGTTTCAGTACATGGATGAAAGAAACCCAAAAGCGTGAAAAGAAGGCCAAAAGCTGTGCCAAGGCAAGAAAAGAGGCCAACAATACAACAGTAGTAATTCTGTGACCGCAAAGTGGATCTGCGAGTCGCAGACTTGGAATGTTGATCGCGGAGTCTGGCAGAAACTCAAGCCGAAGTTAACAGAAGAAAGCTGTCGACAATGCGATCGTAGAATGAAAATGCGCATCGCATTATCGCCGCAGAGACAGACAGAGTTTTAGGTGAAGAATCGAAGGGAATAGCGATAGCATTCTGCGATCGCAGAACCAATCTGCGGTTCGCATTCTGAAATGCGATAGGAAGGAAAAGTACTGGGGCAGTCTGCGATACAAGATGCATATTCTGCGGACCGCATTCCTGATATGCGACAGGAATGCGATCGCAGAAGACAAAGTCGGCCCAGTAGTTATTTAAATTCGCCTCGATTTTTGGGCCTCTATATATAGCCTTTCTAGGGTTATGTGCAGGGGACTTGTCAGATTTTAGTGTACAAACATAGTGCTTTTGGTTAATTTCAACTTGGGAGAGATATTTGGGTGATAAAAACTTGGAAATCCTTATTTTTGTAAGATGAATTCAATTTCTGTTATTTGTTCTTTAGTTCTAAATATGTGTAGCTAATTTTCAATACTAAGGTTGTGAACCCTAGATTTTCAATACTAAGGTAGAATCTTATTGAATAATTGATTTTGATTCCAATTTCGTAAGAAGCTTGATGTTTATTTATTTCTCGTTATTAATTGAATCGTTAGTGGTTGCAAACATTAACGGGTGCCAATCTACACTATTGAACCTTGGAAAAGGGAGATAGGGTTTGGTAGAAATAAGTAACGACGACTCAAGGTTTTAATCCTTGTCTAATAAAATCACTTAGGAGTAAGAAGATTTTAAGTTGGCAAATAATTGGGTATTCGTAATTTCGACTTTAATGTATTCGGGAGAATCATAAAAGGATACGTTGTCTCGATATTGGAAAATATTGGATAGCACACTATTAAGACCCAATTGCATGTCAAGAGTGGAAATTAATATCAATATCAATACATTCTACTACATTAGGGGGAGCACAACCTTAGTATCTCGACTTCATAAATTTATTCAATTATACTTGTTAATCTGCAATTGTTAGTTTGATATTTTTTCGTACTCAACATCAATTTATCTTATTTTGTTACTTGATCGAATTAAGGCTAAAGTGAAATATTACATTAATCAGATACTCGTTTCACGCCTATTCCCTGGGGGATTCGACCCCAACCTAGTTGGGTTACTATATTTGACATCGATCGCTTACACTATTATTAAGGTGTAATTTGAGCGGATCAAATTTTGGCGCCGTTGCCGGGAATACGGTTTTGAAATTCTTATTAGTGTATATTTTGCTATAAGTCTAATTCCACTTGATTGCAAGTTGTTTATTTTGGTGGTTGTAGGCAGGAAAATATGGCAGAGCATATAGATGATGTGGATGTGGCAAACGAAGAGAATCCGTTTGCCGACATTGAGGAATACATTGAAGATACCAACGCTATAGTACCTCTAGCTATAGGTGCTGCTACGTTCAAAGTAGAACATGGGCTGATTTTGATGCTAAAAGCTGAGGGTTATTTCAGAAATTCTATTAATGATGATCCGACACAGCACCTTAGGAACTTGTTGGGTGTTTGCGCAATGCATAAGCAGAATAATGTTTCTGACGATGCATTGCGGCTCAGATGCTTTAAGTACTCATTAGCTGGAGATGCGAGAAAATGGTTGCAGAATCTTCCGCCGAATTCCATCCATTCTTGGCCTGAGTTGGTCCGGGCTTTCTTGTCGAAGTGGTTTCCACAAAGCAAGAAATCAGAGCTCCGGGATAAAATATTTTTCTTCAAACAACTGCCGGGTGAACAGTTGCACGAGGCATGGGAAAGATTCAAGTTATACTTGGTGAGGTCGCCGAACCATGGCTTTCCAGACTCCATTTTGCTGGAAAAGTTTTACATGGGATTGGACCCTATGAACCAATCTATAGCGAAAAATGCCGCAGCTGGTTCTTTCATGGACAAGACTTTCGCTAGAGTTACTCAGATTCTAGATAAAATGGCCAAACATAATCAAGATTGGCATTCTGAGGACAATACAGGTGGTATCACAATTGGGTCTCCTTCCATGAGCAATTTGATCAAAGAAAACCAAGAAAGAGACCAAGTGATCGCTGAGCTGGCAACTAATGTAAATGTTCTGACTAAGCTCTTCACTGAGAATCAGAAAAAGAAAATTAATGCTGTGGTGGATGTGCTACCAGCACATGGTGACGATTTTGAAGAAGCAAATTTTGTAAACAATACTTATGGTGGATATCAAAGGCAGCCCTATCAGGGTCAAACATCACAAAATCAGTGGAGGCCAAACTCGCAAGGGCAAGGTCCCCAACAATGGCGAAGTGATCCGACTGGGCCTAATCAAGGTAATTGGAACAACAACAACCATTTTCAAAATCAGAGTTCCAATCCTTATGTTCCTCCGAAAGGGCATTATTCAAATCAGGGCTCATCTAGTGACTCTAAGTTAGAAAGTATGCTCGAGAGGATTATACAAAACCAAGAAAAGTCAGACACCTCAATGAAGAATATGACTGAATTGGTTGGCTCCCACACAGCAGCTATCCAGAAATTGGAATTGCAAATGAGGGATCTCTCTCGTGAGCAATATCCACCACAAAAAGGGACACTTCCTAGTGATGCAATTGTAAATCCTAAAGGAGGTGGAAGTGGTCCTACTGCTCATATCATGGTTGTCACGACAAGGAGTGGTAAGACAGTACAGGTAAATGATGCTGCTGCAAAATTTCAGATGGAGATTGGTAGTGAAAATGTTGCTGAAAGAAGTAAAGTTGCTGAGGTAGATAAAAATCCAGAAATTGTTGTGAACACTGAGGATACTCAGGAAGAAGTAAAGGATAAGGCGGAAGAAACACCAATCGTTCTTCCACCAATTCCTAGACCTCCTCCACCATTCCCCCAGCGACTTATAAGGAGAGCTGAAGATAACAAATTGGAGAAGTTCTACGACATTCTCAAACAGCTATCAGTTAACATACCTTTCTTGGAAGCTTTCCAGGAGATGCCGGGATTTGCTAAATACTTGAAGGACTTAATTACAAAAAAGAGGACTACCCGGAATGAAGTGGTAAATGTAACTCACAGAGTAAGTTCTATCATAACAACAAAACCAATCCAGAAGAATGAGGATCCAGGAGCTTTCACCATCCCGTGTACTATTAGAGTACGCAATTTTGCTAAGGCCTTGTGTGACAACTAAGCCAGTATAAATTAGATGCCTTTAGCCATTTACAAACAAGCCGGGCTAGGAATGCCAAGGCGCACTAGCATGAGGTTGCAGATGGCTGATCGGTCTATCAAGAGACCTGTGGGTATTGTGGACGATGTGATTGTTAAGGTTGGAAAATTTCAGATTCCAGCCGACTTTGTTATCCTTGATTGTGCTGTAGACAAGGAAATCCCCATTATTTTGGGAAGACCCTTCTTAGCTACGGGAAGAGCACTCATGGACTCGGAACGTAATGAAATAAAATTCCGGGTCAATAATGAAGAAGTCACGTTTCAAGCGAGCAAGGGGATGAAGATGCCAGCAGAATATGAAAATATATCTCTAATCGGCATTATTGATGAAGTTGACGAGGCAGTGGATACAAAAATGGAAGAGCAGTGTTTTGGTGAAGCCTTGGCGGCTATCTTGCTGAATTTTGATGGGGATGATTTGGATGGTTTCATGGAATCAGTAAATGCATTAGAGGGTCGCGGTTCGTATTCATATACTCCACCTAAACTGTCACTAGATTTGGAGAATCGAGCCACGCCTCCAGCAAAGCCTTCCATTATTGAACCGCCCAAATTAGAGCTCAAGCCACTCCCTTCACATTTGAGGTACAAATTTTTTGGTTCTAATAATACTTTACCGGTAATTGTGTCGTCTTTGTTGAATGATGTGCAGGTAGAGTTGTTGAAAGTGCTTAAGGAACATAGACAGGCAATTGGATGGACGATAGCGGACATCCGAGGCATTCCAGCTGGAATTTGTGAGCATAAAATTCAACTTGAAAACGGAACAAAGCCAAGTGTAGAGCATCAGAGAAGATTGAATCCAGCTATGCAAGAAGTGGTGAAGAAAGAAATCATAAAATGGCTAGATGCGAGAGTTGTGTACCCAATTGCCGATAGCTCATGGGTAAGCCCAGTACAGTGCGTGCCAAAGAAAGGAGGTATGACCGTGGTAACTAATGAAAAAAATGAGCTGATTCCAACACGAACCGTGACTGGATGGCGAGTATGCATGGACTACAGGAAGCTCAACAGTGCCACGTGCAAGGATCACTTCCCTATGCCTTTTATTGATCAAATGCTTGATCAGCTAGCTGGAAAATCCTTTTATTGCTTCCTCGACGGATACTCTGGGTACAATCAGATTAACATTGCTTTGGAGGATCAGGAAAAGACAACCTTCACCTGTCCGTATGGGACTTTTGCTTTCAGTCGCATGCCCTTCGGTTTATGCAATGCTCCAGCTACATTCCAACGGTGCATGATGTTGATTTTTTCGGATATGGTGGAAGATTTCCTCGAAGTCTTTATGGATGATTTCTCGGTAGTTGGGGAAACATTTGATCA
>MCJB01045016.1:0-86726 GCA_002018475.1 Nicotiana obtusifolia | reverse complement strand
AAACAGCAGGGGTAGGATCGGAATTACCAGGCGACCCAACTGCTCTGAAGGAATTTTTTCAAAAAGTGGCCGGAACTATCTGTACGCGCCGGCGCGTGGGTGCGCGTGAGATAACGCGCGTGACTGCTGGTGGCGCGTGGAGGCGCGTGAGGAGGCGTCTGCCGGAGCTTCTCACTGGGGTTTGGTCGCCGGGAAATGGTGGCTCTTGTGCTAGTGTTGGATTTTGCACAACACTGATAGAACCAAGGCAGACACAAAAAAAAAAACCTAATGGGTCGCCGGAAAAAAAGGCTTCCTGGTGACTGAATTTTCTTCCCGGAATCGCTGGAATTTATGCACAGCGATAAAATCTCACGATAGCTCTGATACCATGTGAGAAAGCACGGGAGAAAGAAAATATATTATTGATGTGTTTTGATACAATACAAGAGGCCCTTATTTATAGCTATATTCTACAATCCTATACTTCTTCTCTACCAATGTGGGACAAGACTATTATATACATATGTCTAAAACTAACAATGAATACAACGTTTGAATAGATTGTATTGTTTGATGTTGTTAGCATGTTGTTGTTTGGTTTGACTGTATCATATCTGATAAGTTTACTAAAATACCAGGGAATTGTTTAAATATTAAAGTTATCAAGACTTACGCATAAAAATAATTTAAGAAAACCCCTTACTACTAATTTATCACCAAATATGTCTTATAAATAGAATAAGTAATTTAAAATCATGCAAATTCTAACAAAATTAGTAATTTTACGTTGGAGTTGGAAGCGGCAGAAGTTCTGAAAAAAATGGGAGATTTGGAGTTATAATTAAAAAAAAAAAAGGTAAAGGGTAAAATAGAATTACCAAGTAATAAGTTAGGGCATAATTGAAAAGAAAAATAGGAAACTATCCTGCCGCACCAATCAGTTGTTTCAAAAAATGGGGCTTTTTCATTGTTCCGGAACAATAGAACAATACAATACAATCAATTTTAATAAAACAATCAAAAAGAATATTGTTTTGGGAAACAATACAATACAATACAATGGGTAACAACCATCCAAACAAGCTGTAAATTGAAGAGAACTTAGTTAATTACCGAGTGACAATATCAGGAGAGCCGTGTTGATCGTAGACAACAGCCTTAGAAGGCGGCGATGTGGCGGAGGAATAAGCTCGCACGGCGGAGGTAAGAGTACGAGAACGGAGGAGGTGTTGCGAGTGTGGTGACCATGCTGAAACTCCGTGTACGAGGGCTTTGAGGGATACAATCCTCGCAGTCGCCATTCATGGGACATTACAAATTGAGCTGCTATTTGACTTCGGATGAGCTGCTAAACGACGCCGTTATTAGGTCGCCGAACCCACCCGACTTTGCTATGACAAATTCTTTTTATAGGACGGCGTAGAGTATAAATTTAATCTATTCCTATGAAAATAAATAATAGCTTCCTGTAATTTAAAAGAAATATGTTATGAATAGTTTGTAGATATGGATGCCCATTTTTGTGATGAATTCTCCTACTTCATGTCCATCCCATACACTATTAACAATAGTAAGTCTTCTTATTTATGCCTATAAAAAGTTGTATAAATTACAATGAAAAATACACCAGAAGAAAGAAAACGCTTCTTCTTCCTATCCCTCTTTCTTATTTTTATTTTACTAAATTACTTTCATTTTATAATACGTTATCAGCACGACGCACTATCTTGATTTTTATAATCACCTTCTAGTTGTGTTAGATTCTCCTCCTCAGGTATATCACTATGTCCATTTGGTTTACAGTAATAATGTACACAAGTATGCTTATTATTAACATATCCATATACCGTTAAGTATTCTTTTTAATTGGTCATAGTACTAAAGTTCTCATGCTATGTTTATTGTTATATATCTAACACATATAGCAGGAGCACAATTATGACAATTCATGCATATATTATTGAGCAATTTCTCCTGTTAAACATTTTGCTCGACGCCATATTTCATATCATAAAGAAGTAGGAAAATTGGACGACAATCACTAAGATTAACAACTACATGATTCATCCCATAAGATAAAATTATTAATTCAAGGTAGGTGCATGAACTATATATGGTCAATTGTCTAGTAAATATTTAATTGTTTGTTATTTTCTCTTTCTGCTTGACCCTTTATTCATTGTTGATTTATTTTAAAAATATTTGCATCTGTTAAGTTTTCAGGACAATATAAAAGGTGACAGTAGACATGATAATCAACAGAAAGGATGCTTTACTAATTAAGCTAATTGATTATACAAACATACGCAATTGGATTTAGTATATTTTAAGTAAAGATCATGCACTAGTTCACTGTGATACATAATGAAGTATACATGTAAAGTCTTTATTTTGACATAAGATATTAGCTTTGTACTGCTTCATAACTATAAAGTCTTTTGTTAATAATAGTTTCTATAATTTTTAACTTTAGTTATTATTATTATTTTTTTGTATAGTTTTCATTATGTTGAATTTATCAAAACTTGAATTTGTGGCACTTGACATCTCTAGAAAGATCTATCTATCATGGGTTCTCGATACTGATATTCACTTAGTGCATATGCAAATGTAATCTCCATAAGTGCTCCCAAAAGACTACTTCATAAGGTCGTCTTTAAATCTCACCTCGTATATTATCTACGATAGAATACAACTATCGATAAGCATAAAGCTTAGTGGCATATAAACTTAGGTTTTGACCCATTAAATTCTCCAATTCTCCTTTTCAGTCATAGGTAGCTCAAATGAAACATTATTTTAAAACAAGTGACCAAATATATCGAAAGTATCGAATATCAAACCTTGAAGTGTTTCCAAATATCAATAACAATGTTCAAAATTCAAGAGTCGAGAAAAAATATACTATCAATTCAAGAAAGTTTGCCAAATATCCATTTTTCACCCAATATGTACGTCATGCCATTACACTAAGGATAATCAGATATCAAATGGACCGAAGCCCCAAATCAAGTAGGGTCAAAGCCCAATAGTCAAGAGAATCAAGAACCATATTAAAAATAGCTTTCTAGTTCGTACTTAGCACGGACAAGTTCCATAATTTAAGACGAACTACAAATCCAAAGTCAAGATGGCAAAAGATCCGAATCAAGAAGCATGCCTAGATGAGTGACAAAGTCAGTGCCACAAGAAGGACAAAGTCGCAACAAGAATGCAAAATGATCAAGCAATCCATACAAGTGGACGATTGAGCGAATATCTTACAATACTTGGCATAATACGAATACAACAATATAAATTAAAGAAAGAAGAAACAAAATCTCAAGTTATTTCAAACCATTCCAGCAAGTAAAAATAGTATAAAGTTTATACACGAACCTTGGTGTTTTACCACAAAATAGTTCAACCACAACTTGAGGACGTTCGAATCGTCTACGCCATACACCAACCAAATTTGTCCACTTCTTCAAACACTTCCCTTTAAATTTTATAAGGGTATATATACCTTAAATACATAATCAAATATCTATATAAGTTCAGTAATTTAACATTCAAACTAAACATGATATAGGTGAAAATTACCCTAAATATTTGAAACAGAAATTCTGGACTGTACACTGTCTAGTGTTGTGGCTCAGTTTTGAAGATTTAAACGGACAAACTAGACTATATAGTCTTCATGAAAGTCGTAGATATATGTCTTAGGGACTTAGAAAAACTTGAATCACCCTAATATAAGTTCCGTACAAAAAGGTGTGAAAAAATTACTAACAGTGGTACAGGGAGGGTTTGTAAAATAGAAAATTTAGGCAGCACCTATCTTGTACTTTATGATCCCTTTTCGGGTAAATACAAGCAAAACTAGATTTTGGTGTCTGAATATTAGTTATAAGTCTATGAAATATCTTTTCAGAAAATCTTGGATCACTTAAAACAGAGCCCTATACAAGAAGATATGAAGAAAACACTAATAACTGTCTAGTGTAAAAACGGATTTAGTAACTTACCACAAAAGAGAGGAGCAACTTCAGCTTTGTCAAGAAATAGTTTTGCTGGTTGGTTTAGTGAAAATTTCTGATGGTTTTCATGTAGTATTTCATATGATAAGAAGTAGAGAGGGTTGGGGTTTTCTTTGGCATTAAGGAGTGAAAAATGAGATGAGGTTATGAAAAAGCATGTCACAAACGTAATATATAAACTTTGGATAAATATGAAAAAGGTGGCAGCCCAAACTACTAAATATCTTTAGATTAATAGAAGGCTTTCTTCCAAACATATTATATATATCTATTGTATTTTATAACAATTCATCAAAATGATATTAAGTGTTAAACATAGCAACACCATAGAACTTCTTTGTCAATATTAACACAACCTAAAGTAAGCAATTTTTATATATTGTATAATTTCACGTTTAGGAAGTTCTAAATAAAATATATCCTCATTATAAGGATGCTCAATCAATAATGCGAACATTCGTTAAAACTTTGGGGTGTTCACTCGGCTTGTATCGAGATGAGCCGATGAGTTGGTCCGTTGAGGTTGTCGTTATGTACTCGGGCTTCGGTACAACAAACATTGTGGATTTCATCCCAAGTGGTTGGAGGATATTTCATCAACCAGCTCAGCAGTTTTCTAGTCGCTCTCGAACCATCTCTACTCAACCCATTTAGAAAAGCCACGACCGCCATCTACTCGGACACGTTTAGTAGGGTCATCCTTACCCTGTTGAATCAGGGGAGGAACTCTCTCAGTCCCTCTCCCAAGGACTGCTTGATGGTGAATATGTCATTTACTCTTGTTTCAACTTTCTTGGCTCCAGCAAGCGTCATTACAAACTTTTGGCCATTTCCTCGAAGGTTTCTATGGAGTAGGCCGGTAGCTGTGGGTACCATGTTAATGCCCCATCATATAAGAGTTTCGCCAAATTTCTTCAGCAAAATATAGGACACTTGTTCCTTGGTTAGGTCGTTGCCTTTCACAACGGTGACTTAATGAGTCACGTGATCTTCGGGATCAGTCGTTCCGTCGTATATACTGAGTTACGTCAGAATTTTGAAGGTCTTTGGTATGGCGTGCGGGGCTGCTTCTTCACTGTACCGCTGCTCCGCAAAACTGTGGGAGCCCCACTTTGGAAATAGCTTAGGGGCACTTGGTATCTTGTCAACTCGTTCTTGGAGTTCTTTTATTTGATCTCTGAGTGCTTTATTTTCATTCTCCATTTCTTCCATCCTCTTGAGAACAGTGGGGAGGACGTTGTCACCTACATTGTTAGTAACATTGTGAGTTATACCTGGTGTTGGAGGGTCTGCTTGGTCGCCCTGTTCGTTTGCTCGTTGCATTATGTAGGTTCTTGTGGTCTTTGTAGTCGTGCATGGAGTGGGTAGTTGAGCACGCTTACTAGCGTATCGGTCAACCATGCTTTGAGGAACTTTTTCATGGGCGGTGGCATCCCTTCTCCTGTGGATGTAGAGGCCCCTTTTCCATTTGGTTTTGTTATGCTACAATGAGGGGAGGCGACCTCTACCGCCTGGAGGAGGCAGTGGGCGTCATGTCCTCGCCTAATGTTTCATAGCTCCCGTTGATAGCGTTCATGAGATTAATAGGGAAATCACATGTTACCTTAGTCTCCTCTCATTGGTTACCTGCCATGTAGGTTTCTGTACGTGCAAAGAAAGAGATATATCTTGGGGTTTGTGAGGTTAGTGACTCACGTTATTTATAGATCTAAAGGAAACTACAAAATTAGCTAAGAGTTCCCCACAGAAGAGGCGTGTTTGACCAAAAATATAGATCTTGGTGCAACCAATTAGATTTAAATAAAAGAGAGTCAATCTTAGCTAATAATAATATTCTAAAGATATGACTATCGATTTTATAACAAATAACTTGTATATTTGTCCGGGTGACAATGAATGTAAGCAATAATAACAGTGTTCAATGATGATAAAAAGTTGGAATATGTCATTAAATAGAAATAAATAGTGCAAATGGCATTTAAGTAAAAAAAACATGTATGAGTCACCCGAAAATGGGCGAGATATGTGGATATTTTTTCTTACAATGATTAATTACTAATGAACCTTTGAACACTCAGGTTGTTCTTGGATCCAATGGAAATGCTAGACAAGAATCTTAGTAAAAAGGTTATTTTTATATGCTTGCAATAGGACCAGATTCTCTCTTTAAGGTCAATGTGTTTTTTACAAATGAATATCTCATGCCCCCTCTCGTTGTCTCTCTTTCTATTTATAGGGAACATATTCGTAGAAACTCTAAAGGTACAGGTACAGAGAATATTCACTAGAATATTCTCTTTAGTGTTATATCTTGAGACTAGCCGTTATAACTCTGTCAAGGATGCTCGACCTCGAACTTGACCTCGATCTTTGATGAATCCTTGACCTTGATCCTTGCTAATTCTTCGACCATAACCCTCACTACTTCTAGAGCCACTTCGACCTTGGGCAGGCCTTCATGGGAATCGTATTGGTGATACATGGCAGCCTATGAATGCATCCTCAATGCTAACATGAATTAATTTTATTAGACATGAATTTTGGCTCATACACTATGTATAAGAATAGTATTGAATAGTCTATATCTAATACATGTATTAGTGATGGTAGCCTAGAAACCCGTGTTTTAGCCGTAGTATTCACCCTAATTCCAATATTTTACATGTGTTTGAGCTCAAATGATAGTGAATTACACTTATTACATATTTTATGCCTTGTAGGAAACGATTCCGAGCTATTAAGGTAATTTGGAGATAAATCGAACAAGTTGGAGTTTGAAGTCTGAGTAGAAGCCTAAAAATAATAAGTCGGGATCACGTTTGGGGGTCGAGCACCAAGTCCGGATATCAAAACGAGAGAAAACCTCACAGCCGCATGGGGTGCCACGAGGTGTGACGGGGCTGTGTAATTGCTACTGCCTCACAAAGTCTAACCTCTCTAAACTTACTCACAAGTGTGCCGCATGGCGCAGCCAGTGCAGGTGTGCAAAATTGTCATAGTGATTTCCTAGTTCGGCTAGGAAAGGGTAGTTTCATCCGGGCTTATTTCTACATGATATAAATACACCAAAAATATGATTTTTAGAGGACTTTTGACCTATGAAAGATTGGAGAACAAGGCAAGAAGACTCAAGGATTCATCAATATTTCAACCTGCAATCAGTGCAATACGGGAGTTTGTATCGAATCTTTAGAATTGATGTTTTCTTTATTTTTGAACCTTATTGAGATGTCTTACTCCATTGCTATGGAGTAATTTCTATTATGGTGTTGACAGATACGATGTTTTGATAACTTGATTAGGGATTGCTTCTTGATAATTGTCGGAATTAATTGATGGAGCTTTAATTTATATTGTGAAGTTATTTATTATTTTGCTTAATCGAAAGAGGAGTGTGATATTGAATTTTTTCACATCTTACGCTCTAGTTTAAATTCGTGATTCAAATAGGTAATCGAAAGAGCCTCTTGAATTGTTAATCGAACTAGAAAATCTCATGAGAAGTTACCCATTAGATCATAACCATCATTTTATTGTTGTAATTGTTTATCGTGCTTCAATTGGATTAATTACTAAAAATTAATGTTTAATCGAAAGAGGAACATTAACTTCAAGTGTAATCTGATTATCGGTTGAATTCGTATGCATCAACCGTATTATAGAGTGAATTAACTCAAGAATTGGATCCCGAGTCAGTTATCTTACACTTATCTAGTCAAATGTCCTTATCCCTCTCATTGATATTTCTTCTTTGCACATCTACTCTCTTTTATGATCAGTTGTTAATTGCTTAATTTTTAGTAGTTAATCGTAGTAATAGTTATCAAATCAAGTGTTAATTTTTCTGGATAGTAATCAACTGAAGATTATTCGAACATCGTTTAAATTTCATTCACTATGGAGACGATAATTAAACTATACTATCTTTGACTAGCGAGTATTAATTTCGTTTTGTGTTTTGCGCTCGTTAAATTTTGGCGTCGTTGCCGGGGATTGTCAATCAATAGTGTTTAAAATAGTTTTTAGTACTAATTCAAGAACCAATTTTTATTTTAGTGTATTCATGTTTTTTCACTTGTGTGCAGGATACTGGTTTGATTTCTCTGGTGTATGACTCGATCCTCTTCAAAGGAAGTGATACCCTACGAACCAGAGTTGGAGAAACACATGCGATAACTGAGAAAAAAAAGAGAATTAACAGAAAATTTCTTGGGTCAAACTTCGACTCAAGATAAGATGGCAAACAAAGAAAATGATGGAGTGGACTTATCTGTAAGAGAGGCAGCACAACACAAAGCTGCACAGATAGCAGCTGAAGCAGCCCAGAGAATTGCAAATGAGACTGTCGAAGATAATATAAGTCGAAGATTCAATCTAAACCGACCCTTGGTTGAAGACCAGTTCGAGAATGCAACACGTAAGCTAGGAAGATCATTGGGTGACTATGCTAGGCCAGTCTAACATCAAGGACTGTCAAGTGTTAGACCTCTAACCATAGAATCAAACAACTTCGAATTGAACCAAAGCTTGCTTCAAACTATCCAAATAATTGTATTTTCAGAGGGAAAGTGAACGAAGATCCTAATACTCACTTGATGGACTTTGAAAAAATCATGAATACCTTCCAATACAATGGAGTATTAAAGGATGCAGTCTACTTAAGGGCATTCCCTGTTTCATTGAAGGATGATTCGAAGCATTGGCTTCGTAGCTTACCCACAGGGTCGATCAGGATATGGAAAGAGATGACAAAAAAGTTTCTTGACAAATACTTCTCAGCCGCAAAAGTAGGAAAGTTCAGAAGGGTAATCCATAATTTCTGCCAGAAGGAGACAGAAACAGTTTTTGAAGCTTGGGAAATATTCAAGGAGATAGTCAGAAAGTGTCAGCACAATGAAATTGATTTGTGGATGCAACTCCAGGATTTTTGGAATCGATTGATACCGTTCTCGCGACGAACTCTAAATACTGCATGTGGAGGTCCACTTATGAAGAAAATTCTAGAAGAGGTTCTTGATCCTTGATTAATTATCAGAGGATGCTAATCAATGGCCGACTGAGAGCAATGATTGAAGAAAATTAGTTGGGGTTCACCAGGTGGACTCTAACACATCCATACAAGCCCAACTAGATATTATGGCCAACGAGATAAGAAAATTGACATTGACCAAGGTACAGAGTGAGCCGCAAAGCAGTATATGAACTTTGTGGAATGGGACACCCTACACATAAGTGTCAAGCATCAGTTGAGGAAGTCAACGTTGTAGGGAACTTAAATAGAGAAAACTACCAAGGTTAGAACAACTATAATGCTATGGGGCAAAGACATCCAGCAAATACCAACCACAATAGCCAAACCTGTCTAGTATGGAAGATCTCATGAAGGCATTCATCAAAAAAATAGATGAAAAATTTGAAACTCAGGGCATGGCTATCGGAATTTAGAAAGGCAAATGGGAAAAATTACAAATTTGTTATCTGAGAGGGCTCCTGGGACTCTTCCTTTTGACACTGAAAAGAACCCAAAGGAAAAAATTAAGGTTGTATCTCCGAGAAGTGGAAAAATATTGATTGACCCAGTAATGAAAGCTAGACCCGAAGTGGTGAACAAGCAGACTGAAACACCAGTAGAGAAAAAAAGTGAAGAGCAGAAAGGCCAGAGTAGTGGGGTACAAAAGGATATTGAAGAAAGTAGATATATGCCATCTCTACCATTCCCTCCAAAGATGAAGCGGGAATAGCTTGACAAATGTTATGGGTGATTCTTAGAGAAGCTCAAACAACTCTATGTGAACATTCCCTTCACAGAGGTACCCACTCAGATGCCTGCTTATGCAAAGTTCTTGAAGGAAATCCTGTCTAGGAAGAGAAAATTGGAGGAGAAAATAGTGGTCAAGCTGAATGCCCACTGTAGTGCCATATTACTAAATAAAATTCTCCAAAAGTGTGGGGACCCAGGAAGCTTCACCATAGCATGCTCGTTGGGGAGTGAGAAATTCGACAATGCCCTCTGTGACTCTGGTGCGTCTATAAATCTAATGCCTCTGTCTGTATTCAGGAAATTGGAAGGTGAGCTTGGAGTGATCAAATCAAAACCAGTATCCCTACAATTGGCTGACCAGACCACTATTTTACGTGAGGGAATCATTGTGGGTATTCTAGTGTGGGTGGACAAGTTTTTGTTTCCTGTAGACTTTATTGTGATGGATATGGAGGTGAACAAAGAGGTGCCTCTAATTCTAGGAAGACCATTTTTATGTACAAGCAGAGCTATCCTTGATATCTATGAGGGGAAGCTCATGCTTAGAGTGCGCAATAAAAAAGTGGCGTTCCAGATGAAGAAAATGATGAAATACCCCAGTGATGAGGCGTCTGACTACTCATACTTCAAGCTAGATGTTATTGGGGAATTGGCTGAAGAATACAAGTTTGACAAGCTTGTGGGGTATACTCTAGAGAGGTGTATTACTCAGTCTAGCACAGTGGAGGATGAAAAGTTTGAAATAAAAAAAGAGGTTGAAGCTCTTTAAACTGATGATCAAGTGGTTGATGAGGATAAACTAAAAGAAGGCTTCTAAGCCTAATGTGAAATTGAAAGTCCACCCCACTCACTTGAAATATACTTTTCTTGAAACTAACAATTTTTCTGTGATTATTTTTGCTAACTTGATAGGTACACATGAGCAAAAGTTGGTGGAGCTGCTAAAAAAGCACAAGACGGCCATTATTAGCTGGAGTGTAGCTGATGTCATAGAATCAGTTCAGCCATTTGCATGCATAAAATTCTGTTGGAAGAAAATAGCAAACCAGTGGTGCAGCCCCGATGCAAGTCAAACAAAAACTTGGATGAGGTAGTACATAACGAGATCATCAAATTGTTAGATGCGGGAGTGATTTTCCCAATCTCTGATAGCCAATGGATTAGTCCAGTGCAGGTTGTACCTAAGAAGGGGGCATGACAGTGGTGAAGAATGAAGACAATGAATTGATCCCCACAAGAACAGTCATTGGGTAGAGAATGTGCATTGATTATAGAAGGTTGAACAATGCAACACGGAAAGACCACTTCTCACTCCCCTTATTGATCAAATGCTCGAGAAAGTGGATGGACATGGATGCTACTGCTTCTTGGATGGGTATTCAGGCTACAATAGGATACCCATTGCCCCAGAAGATGTTGAGAAGACCACATTCACTTGCTCGTCAGGTATTTTTGCTTACAGGAGGATGTTGTTTGAGTTGTGTAATGCACTTGCCACGTTTCAGAGGTGCATGATGTCTATATTCTCTGATTTGAAAGGGAAGTGTCTAGAATTATTCATGAATGATTTCACCCTCTTTGGCGATGACTTTGAGGGTTGCTTGAAGAACTTGGAGCTCGTGCTTGAATGTTGTGCAGCTATTCACTTGCTTCTTAATTGGGAGAAGTGCCACTTCATGGTGAATGATGGAATTGTCCTGGGCCACAAAGTGACTGCGTTGATAGAGCTAAGGTTGATGTAATTGCTAGGCTCCCTCCACCAACTTTTGTGAAGATCATAAGAAGTTTCTTGGGACATGCAGGTATCTATATGAGGTTCATCAAAAACTTTTCCGACATTACCAAGTCATTGACTGCATTGCTAGCGAAAGATGTCAAGTTTGTTTCATTGTGGAGTGCTTAAGAGCATTCGAATTGATAAAGGAAAAGCTTGTGTCTGTTATGGTGACACCTGATTGGAGCCATCTATTTGAGATAATGTGGTGATGCCAATGATATAGTTGTGGGGGCAGTTCTGGGGTAAAGAAAAGATAAGATGTTTAGGCCAATATACTATGCAAGTAGGACGCTGAATGATGCTCAAGTCAACTATGCCACTGCTGAGAAAGAGTTTTTTGTTGTGGTCTTTGCTTTTGACAAGTTTAGATCATACCTGGTGGGGAGTAAAGTGATTGTACACACTAATCACTCAGCCTTGAAATACTGGTTGAGTAAGAAGGAGTCCAAGCTGCTTCTGATGCGGTGAGTGTTGTTGCTCCAAGAGTTTGACTTGGAGATCAAATATAGGAAGGAAACAGAAAATCAAGTCACCGATCATATATCTCAACTTGAGAGACCTCCGATTGAAACTGTTGACGTAAGGTAAAAATTTCCCAAATAAGAAGATTTTCTCCATTGCTGCGGTCTCCGAAAGATCGCCTTGTTATGCTGATGTAGCCAACTTTTTGGCTAGTGTATGGTTGCCTCGTGACCTCTCTCGTGATCAAAGAAAGAAGCTTTAAAGTGAGGTAAAAAGTTATTTTTGGAATGACACTTTCTTGTTTAAATTGTGTGCAGATGGTGTAATTCGAAGGTGTGTGCCTGAAAGAGAGATTGAAAGCATTCTTTCTCATTGCCATGATGGAGCAGCTGGACGACACTACGGTGGAAATCACATTGCAGCAAAGGTCATGGAAGTCGATTTCTATTGGCCTACTTTGTACAAAAACGCAAGAGCGTATGTAGCTACATGTGACAAGTGTCAAAGGGCAGGTAACATTAGCAAGAGGGATGAGATGCCACTAAACTCCATCCTGGTATGTGAAATTTTTGACGTTTGGGGCATTGACTTCATGGGCTGTTGCCATCATCTCATTCTTATAAGTATATCTTAGTAGTCATTGACTACGTCCCTAAATCGGTCGAAGCAATGCCTACTAGGACGAATGATGCTCAGGTGGTGTGTGAGTTCTTATGGAAGAACATCTTTATCCACTTTAGGACACCTCGAGTGATTATCAGCGACAATGGGTCGCACTTTGTGAACAAGTAGTTCGTTGCATTGTTGTCTAAGTATGGGGTCACACACAAAACAGGAACCCCGAACCATGCCCAAACTAGTGGACAAGTTGAAGTATCTAACCGTGAACTTAAATGAAGTCTTGAAAAGACGTTTAGTGCTTCTCATAAGGATTGGTCTGTAAAGTTGGATGAAGCTCTATGGGAGTACCGAATTGCGTTCAAAACAACCATAGGGACTTCAAATAGTGTATAGAAAATCATATCATCTAGCTATTGAGATAGAACATAAAGCGTATTGGGCAATTAAGATGCTTAATCTTGATCTTAGTCTTGCAGGTGAACACCAGTTGGCACATATGAACAAATTAGAGGAATTTACACTGGACGCGTATGAAAATGCGTCAATCTTTAAAGAGAAGACAACGAGAAGGCATGAGCGTCTTCTTAAACCAAATAAGTTCTGCGAATAGGACAAAGTCCTACTATACAATAGTATTAGGTTATTCCCCGAAAAATTCAAGTCAAGATGGATAGGTCCGTATGTGGTGAAACACGTCACACCGTATGGCCGCATTGAAAAACAGGATGAAGAAGGGAATAAAAGCTTTAAGGTGAATGGACACAGGTTAAAACAATACCTTGTTGGAGGATTTGACAAGCAATCCTCTAGCATCGTGATCGGATGAGCCTAAGTGACGGATGAGCCCGAGTGCCTTTTAATTGATTGTATTATATGGCTAGTAGATGCCTTTAAAGATTAGTCTACTAAGTGCCTTTAATCCTTGCTTTCAAACAAGAAAGAAAAGTGGGCTTCAATTTCATAACATGTACGAATAGTAGTCAGATTTTAAAAAGGAATTTTTTCGTTCCTATATAATATTTGAAATTTATTTTTTAAAATTATTGTAATTTTATATATTACCCGTCCTAAATAATGATTAGTGACAAAATATATACATTCCACATTAAAAGGCTCTCAATCCATTATTAGTGTCTTCAATCAAGGGATTTAGTTACACCTTTTTCTTTTTTCTCTCCGCTCTCCTCTCTTCTCTCTAGATCGAACTTATATTTAGGGATTCGTCAAAGCCATGAGATACTGCTGAAGTTGTCATCTTTTTTTTTTGTGTCTTTTTTTTGTTGTCAAAGAGCAGAAATTTAAATTGTAAATAATACGAGCAATAAGTCTCAGTATTGAACACCAACATCTATGTATCTAATGATCTCGACACCTAAGTAGTCAAGACCCTTGGACAAATTTCAGTGACGTGTGCGGAGGTGGTTTTCTTTTCTCTTCGTCTAGGAGCAGTTAATAGTAAGAAATTTTATTTAAAGGATGCAACGAGCAATTTTTGGGACAAATTAGATAAAGAAAACAAGGAGCCACCTTATAGGAACTTTTAACAAATGATGAAAGTTAACACTAAAGAAGGGAAAACTGGTGTCTTCATGTTAGATCGAGTTGGTGATAAAATTGTGGGAAGTATGCAGATCGAATAAAATTTTATTTTTTGTTTTTTAGGAACTGCAAGATTGGTCTCGGAGCAAATAAAGAAAGGAGAAATTTAAAAAGAAAAAAAATGGCCACTGAACTTGGGAAAGGCCAATTGATGCACACTCGTCTAGTATTTTTGTTCTCATTCTATCTCATGGAATACTCCATCAATCATAGAGTGATATAAATTATTAAACAAGTTTTTCAAATTAATAAAAGCTATTGGTACAAATTTCATACAACTAATTATATATTATATAATTAAATTATAATTTACTTATAACTTTTATATATTATTTATACCCAGTTAAATACAATTACAATATCATACAATTTAAATATAAATTTTATAAAATATGTCTTTCGCATATTTTGTATCTGATTTATACATAATAAAAATAAATTTCATACAACTAATTATATATTTTACAACTTGTTTACAACTTATCTACAACTTTCATACATTATTTCTACCTAGAATACAACTACAATATGATACAACTTAAATATAATTTTTATACAATATATCTTTTGTATATTTTGTATCTGTTTTGTATATATTTTGTATGTGGTGTGTGCTTCTTCGTCTCTAAAATTCCAGTTAATACTTACTCTCTTAATACAATTTTGATACATTTAAATAAAAAAATATATATAACTATAACATAATACAATTTACATACAATAATAATACAACTTTACTACAATTTCGTAAGTATATTGTATAACATGTGTTCTTCTTCTTCTTCTTCTTCTTCTTCTTCTTCTTCTTCTTCTTCTTCGAGTTTCAATCTGAAATTCAGCCAAAATCAAGTCTAATCTTCATCAAAACACCCTTAAAATTAAGAGATAAACTCCAAACAATATTCTCAATTGTTTGCAACAGCACCCAATCCAAACAAATAATAGTTTTTGAAAACCCAAATTCGATTTCAAAGCTTCAAAACTTTTTAATGGCTGTCAATGGTGGAGAGTCAAACACCTTCAAAATTTATTGAATGACAATTTCAATTTGAACACCAATTGTGCAACATGAAAGGAAATTGCTAAATTAAAACGATTGAAATTCATTGATGAATTCCGTTAAAACTCTATACAACAAGAAAGCATAAAAAACAGAAAACATCAAATGAAAAAAAATTAGAAAAAAAACAGAGAAGGAGAGTAGAGAGACGAAGAGAGAGACAGAGACAGAGACACAGAGAGAGACGGAGAGAGAGTGTGGGCAAGTATAAACAGATAAGAAAATAACTGATATTTCTTATTCAATTTCTAATATAAAGATATACTTATTTAAAATTTATTTGTATATAATTGATATATTGTATATGATTATGTAATTAAATTAAAATATAAATAAAGAGGATAATAAGATTTCAAATAGTATATAAAAAGAAATATATCTTTTAAAAATAACCTTAGTATTTTGAAAGCGGAGAGGAATCTTTTCCTTCAGCTAGTCCACAAACTCTTGCCACCACTGTTTTTTGCTTACTTTCCTCACCGAATGGCCTACTAAACTGTTTTGGCCAACTTTTGTCGTATCTTGCCTTTGGCCCGAGGAGTCGCGTCTCATTTTCTAAAAGTAAAAGAATATCAGAATCTCAATGTCCGATTCTTGATTTCCCCACGTGATATTTATGGTCTTTTTCCGGAATTCTGTAATTATTACTTTTTGACTTAAGCAGTAGAAAATCGATCATTGCAAGACTGCGTTCAGCTAGCTTACATGTTAGTGCGCGTTTGGACTGAGAATTGTAAAATAGTAAAAAAAAAATTCAAGTAAAAATATAATTTGAAAATTAGAATTATGTTTGTACATGAATATTATTTTAAGTTTTTTTTAAATTTTTGTGAGTGATTTGAAGTGAAAATTTTAAAAAATAACAAATTTTCGAGAAATTTCGAATTTCATTTTCAAGTGAAAATCAAAATTTTCATGGCCAAAAATTAATTTTTAAAAAAATAAAAAATAAAAAATAAAAAAGATCTTTTTTAATGGCCAGACGGTTCTTAATCTGATTAGAATCACTCATATTTTTACGCAACTCCTCAAGTTAGTGTTTGTTTATCCTTAAATCCGAGTAACAATTGAATTTGTTCGTAGTACTAAGGATGTGTGAATTAATTTGATACAACATAAAATATAATGCAAATAACTGGAATATAATAGACAGAAAGGAATAACCGAACCACAGTAATTGAGTAGCTGATGACGAAATATAATAAAGAAGGCAGAGCTCGATGAACAGTAGCAATTTTTAGTATTTTCTCTTGATATGTGTTGTGTGTTCCAATGTAGGTAGATACCCTTCTTATAGGTAAAAGAAAGATTCCTTAATTGGAAAAAACTCTAATTACAAGATAAAATCCCTTTAATTATGGGATGGGATATCCCTAAAATAGTGGCTTAACGTCTATGACGGTTGAAATATTTACTCCCGCCAAAATATCAGGAATCCACGAAATATCCGCTCGAAACTGATCTTTGTCACGAGATGTGCTTTCGTCGGCCAATGCCGGTCACCCAGTTTTGGTTGCTTTAATTTTGTGCTCGACTTGCTGACCTCGGATCGAGGCAACCCGATCTTGCGTTGTATCCGGGCTCGACTCTCTCGAGCAGTCGATCGTATTTGACCCAATACAGATAGTCCCCTCATTTATTGGAGAGTAAGGACAAAAAACGATATGAATCATCATTCTTCGAGCTCTTTGGCTAAGTACTCAATATATCCATTAAGCGTGCCACGAAGCCAGAGTCATCAAACCGTTCAACCCTAAAAGGACCCTTGGTGTGACGGTAGTGCCGTGACGCACATGACCATTGACACAAGAAATTATTTCCTCTCTCGTCTGCAGAGCCCTGTACCTTCTGTGTGCATTTAATGCGTGCATTTAATGTTTATTCGCCTCGTGTTCTGTACCACCACTTTTTGGGAAAGTATAAATGCTTCCTCCCTTCTTTGAGTTTATTTCTTTACTTTCATGTTGCTAAACAGTTTGTTTCTTCTAGTCTTCTTCACCAGAACAACCTCTCTTCTCCTTTGCTTCTTGCTTCTGCTACTCCAACCGTCATGGCCAAAACTTCAAAATCAGTTCCCCAGAAACAACCTTCCCCTTCTCAACCTGTTAAAGAGGCTGAGCCCATCTATACAGAGGAACCCTCCATGGAACCTCCATTAAAAGCCTTTATACCAGTGGGGTGCTTCATAGGCTCCGACTTCAAAGTCGAGAAGCCTTCCCCGGTGCCTGGCCGAGGCGAACCGGTCTCGCAATACATTAGCTCGATCACTCAAAAACATCTTGAAAGGGTGAAGGCTGAATGCCATTGGACCGATAAAGAAGTGGTAATCCCTTCCCTGAATGAAGCCCTTACTACACACTGTGGAGGGATATTTAAGTGTATATACCTATCCGTTCACATTAGGTCCCATAGACCCTATAATCGTTGAATTCTGTAGGAGATATAATGTTACTCTAGGTCAAGTTCATCCCTCTGTGTGGCGTATAATTTACCTCTTTCGTTTTTTTGTGGATAAGGTCGAAGGGGGGCACCCTTTTACCATCGACCATCTACTTCGATTATACAGTCCCCGGATGTTCCGAGGGGGGGCTGATTAAACTCGCCTGCCGGGCCAGTAAGGCTCCGTTCTCGAGCATCGATGAAGATAGGGACCGGGGCTGGATGAGTCGATATGTCCGAATCAATACCTCCGACCTGATCCCTGCCGATAATATGTCGTTCCCTGAAAAGTGGAACATGAAAAGTAAGTGCCTCTTCATTCAAGATCTCTTATTACTATCTTCTAATGTTTGACCGACGTGTTATGATGTGCAGCTGTTTCCTAGGCACCTGCCGCAATTCAGAATTTAGAGGAGTGGGTCAGGAAGGTCGTGGCCCAAAGGTCCTATTCTGAACGGGCCTGGAGAGAGATATCGAAAGGCCTTTGGGAGGCCAAAAATCATGGTGAGCTTCAGTGACATTCATACATTCTAAGTCAATTGATACCAACACTTAGCCCATTGAACATTTGTTTTGCAGGTCTCTCGAAGGATACCGAGTTGAGGTCGGCTACTACCGGTGGGACAGTTCCTCGCCCCCTTCCCACATCGGGAAAAGAAGGAGGAAAAAAGAGAAAAAGGGCTCCCGGTCATGTTGAGCCCGAAAAGAAGAAGGGCAGGAGAAAGATGATGGCTCGTAAGGTCACAACCACTGAACCTTCCATTCAACTGAGCTATGATTCTGAGGGGAAAAAGAGCCCTGAAACCCTAAACGGCAAATTCCCTCGGGCAGTCCTCGAGCCGAGCGTGGAAGAGACCGGTGCTCCCCTAGGAGAGGATGTCGAAGTGGGAGCAAGGATCGGGGACCGGGCCAACATAGAGGCGATACAAAGATCCCCAGACATTCCGGAGATGGTGCATTCACCTTCCTTTTCAGAAACAACTATGAAAGAGGCCCAAGATGCAAGGATGCACACACCGAGCAAGGTGCCGGTCACAGCTGGGTCCTTTGAAGAATTTTTCGACGGGGTGTGTCGGCCGATACCTTCAGCCTCGAAGTCCCTAAAAGGAGTCCCCCAGCCGAGACGAGTGGGGTGTCGGCTGGTATCAAATTGATCGACAAATTCCCCGCTCCGAGCTCGAACCCTGATCGGAGGAGGGTGATAACCTTCAATGTTCCCGAGGACGCCCGAGCACTAGGTGCGCCGGTAGGCGTAGTTAGTTATCTCCACTGCTTGGTGACTGAAGAAGACCAGGCCGCAATGAGTGCTGCGGATTGGGCATGCTTGTTCAATGAAGCTCAACAGGCATCGAACAAGTATGCTTCCTTGTTTGTTTTAAACTCAACGTTTTGATTCCAAGTCCGTACTGACAATTTTTTAATTCAAATTTCCCACAGTCTTCGGTGCTTTACCATGAAATGTTCCTTCGAATCAAAGAAGGAATGGCACAAGAAAAAATTCAATGTCAGCGGCTCGAAAATCAGATGTCGAGTCTCCGGGCCGAGCTTAAAGTTGTAAGGAAAGAGCATGCCACTAGCATTGACCAGCTGGGGCAAATGACTAACCATTTGCACCGACTCCGCTTTAAACTGAACGAGGCCAAGGCCGAAACGAGTGGGTGGAAGGCCACGGCCGAGACTTTAACTGCGGAGAAAGAGGCTCTCCAAGCTCGATTAAGAGAACAGGCCTTGGAGGCGCAGGAGAGAATCGGAGCTCTGATCAAGGATAATGAATCCCAACGGCTCCAAGTTGAGTCGCTCACCCAAGATCGCGTAGTTCTGACCAGCCAACTACAGGAAGCGAAAACGGAGATTGCCACCACCAAGGCCAATGCTAAAGACTTAATAGCTCAGTATAGAGCCGATGCCGAGGTCGCTCAAGAGCAATCGAAGCTGCTGGTAGAGTACACTCAGTGTCAAACTCGCCTTTCCGTTCTCGAGGAGCTTCAGGATCGTGGTCTCAATCTGTCTTCCGATGTTGCTGAGGCAGCAAAGATAGAGGATGAAATGAGGAGACGAACCTTTCCTGAAGAATTTGAAGATGGCTCGGACTGACGTTATTTTGATGCTATTTTGATGTTGTCTTGACATTTCGTAGTTCGAACCTGTAAAAAAGTTCTGTTATATATATAAACATCTTTTATTTCATTTCGACTTGGCTCCTTGACTTTCATATTTCGCCATTTCTAGCCTTAGCTAGAATTATAAGTTGCATCCGATTGGATCGATTAATAATTAGTTCGGCCTTAGCCTTTTTGAGTATTCAAAGTGAGTTGCACTCGCTCTACTTTCGACCATTAAGCTATGCTTTTTGGTATGCGAATCGGGATCATGCCTTGGCAAAATTTAGATCCCTTTTAATCCGATTCAGCCTTAGCCTTATTTCGGATAGTCGAAGCTTTACCTTTTCAAACTTCGATCGGTTTAATTTAATTCGACCTTGGCATTTCATAAACCGGGATTTCCTAGATCGATCTCAGTTCCCTTTGTGTTATGTAAATTTTCCTAGGCCTTGGCCCAATTAGTCGGCTTCGGGGTTTGCCTCGTCAGGTCTTATTCCCCTTCAGATTTGATGCATTTTTGACAATCTCAGTTATTGATCATGGAAAGATGATTGTAAAAGCCCTTGGTCTTGATAATACAATGTAGGTACCAAATGATTTCGTTAATATTCATGCGCTTGTACATCTTCATTTGATGGAGGGAAATCAGATCGATCTACTCGGGTACGTCTCTTCTGACCGTTTGACCCTTACATCAATCCCTAGTGATATTTATTTAGCCCCCTTGAAATCGAAGTAAATAAACGAACATCGCTAGAGTTTAATATGGAACTAGTGAAATTCGATAAATGATTGATCTATGTTAGCACGACATATGGTTGCCTCATTAAAAACCTTGCCGTAAAATCCAATTTGGGACAAAACCGGTTGAAGGGAAAAAGAGTGCAACGCGTGCTTTCAGTCCAAACTCGAGTTGGTTCGCTTGATATCGACCTATCCTGCATGTGTTAGTGCCTATAAACAAAATAAAAAGAAAGTAAAAAGGGCAAAGTAAGTTACCTTAGCAATATTATCGCTTCAAGTGGCCCACATTCCAATTATTCGGCATAGACTTACCATCCGTAGTACCGAGCTTGTAAGATCCCTTCACGGTGACCTTCACTACAACATAGGGACCTTCCCAGTTCGGCCCTAACTTTCCTTCGTTGGGATCCCGGGTATTGGGCGTGACTCTCCTAAGTACTAGGTCCCCCGCATTGAAGTATCGGAGACGAGCTCTCTGATTATAGTACCTCTCGATTCTTTGTTTTTGCGCTGCTATTCGGACTGGAGCGGCTTCTCTTTTTTCATCTAAGAGTTCCAGGCTAACATTCATAGCCTCCTGGTTAGACTCTTTGGTAGCGTGTTGAAACCTGATGCTTGGTTCGCCTACCTCGACCGGTATTAACGCTTCGGTGCCATATACTAGGGAAAATGGGGTGGCCCCGGTACTAGTTCTTTCGGTTGTTCAGTATGCCCATAAGACTTCGGGTAGCATTTCCCTCCATTTTCCTTTAGCATCGACTAGCCTTTTCTTCAGGTTTTGGATTATGGTTTTGTTGGTCGATTCTGCTTGGCCATTACCACTGGGGTGATATGGGGCTGACAATATCCTCTTGATTTTATTGTCTTCGAAGAACTTGGTTATTTTGCTACCTATGAATTGCTTTCCGTTGTCGCATACGATTTTCGAAGGCATCCCGAATCGGCAGATAATGTGGTCCCATATGAAGTCGATTACCTCTTTTTCTCTGACCTTCTCGTAAGCCTGTGCTTCCACCCACTTAGAAAAATAGTCAGTCATAAAAAGGATAAATTGAGCTTTACCTGGTGCTCGAGGGAGGGGACCTACAATGTCCATCCTCCACTTCATAAACGGCCATGGCAATATGACTGAACGTAATGTTTCCACAGGTTGGTGGATGATCGGTGCATGCCTTTGACACTCGCTGCATCTGCGTACAAATTCTTTCGCCTCTTTCTCCATGTCGTTCCAGTAATTGCCAGCCCGAATTACCTTTCGTACCAATGAATCGGAGCCGCAATGATTGCCACAAGTTCCTTCGTGTATTTCTTTCAAAATATATTCAGTGTCTCCCGGTCTGAGACATATAGCTAGAGGTCCTTCGAAGGTCCTTCTGTACAAGGTTCCATTATCGGCCAGACAAAAACGGGCCTGCTTCGTGCAAAGCGCTCTCGATTCTTTGGGATCGGACGGCAGTTTACCAGAACTGAGATATTCTATGTACTTATTCCTCCAATCCCAAGTCAAGCTCGTTGAGTTGACCTCGGCATGACCTTCCTCCACCACCGATCTTAACAATTGCACGACTTTTTCGGAGTCAACTTCTTCATCTTCGACCGATGAGCCTAAGTTGGCGAGAGCATCGGCTTCGCTTTTTTGTTCACGAGGTATGTGCTGTAGGGTCCACTCCTTAAACCTGTGTAACATGACTTGAAGTTTATCCACATACCTTTGCATACGCCCTTCCCTGATTTCAAACGTTCCATTCACTTGGTTGACAACAAGGAGGGAATCGCACTTGGCCTCGACTATCTCTGCTCCAAGGTTCTTGGCCAACTCTAGACCTGTGATTATAGCCTCATATTCGGCTTCATTGTTAGTCAATTTTATAGTCTTAATGGATTGTGTAATTGTGTTTCCGGTCGGAGGCTTGAGTACGATGCCAAGCCCTAACCCTTTCGAATTTGAGGCACCGTCTGTGAACAGAGTCCACACTCCCGAAGGAGTCCCCGATTTAATCATGAGCTCTTTCTCGACTTCGGGGATGAGCGACGGTGTGAAGTCGGCAACAAAATCGGCCAGCACTTGAGATTTTATCGAGGTCCGAGGTCGATATTCGATATCGTACCCGCTGATCTCGATGGCCCACTTGGCCAGTCGGCCCGATAACTCGGGTTTGTGCATAACATTTCTAAGGGGGTAGGTTGTCACCACGCATATTGGGTGATATTGAAAGTATGGTTTCAATTTTCTAGACGCACTTAATAAGGCGAGTGCTAGTTTTTCTAAGTGTGGGTACCTGGTCTCGGCTTCTCCTAATGTCCTACTAACATAGTAAATAGGAAATTGCGTACCTTGTAATTCCCGGACAAGGACCCCGCTCACTGCTATCTCCGATACAACGAGGTAAAGATATAACTGTTCACCTGTCTTTGGTGTATGCGGTAAAGGCGGGCTAGAAAGGTACCTTTTTAGCTCATCCAATGCGTGCTGGCATTTCGGTCCCCATGAGAATTCGTTCTTCTTTTTTAGTAAATTGAACAATCGATGGCTCCTGTCCGACGATCTCGATATAAATTGGCCTAAAGCTGTAATCCGGCCTGTCAATTTCTGTACGGCCTTGACGCTGTCGACGACCGTTATGTCCTCGATGGCCTTAATTTTGTCTGGGTTGATTTCTATTCCCCGGTTAGAGACCAAAAACCCGAGGAACTTCCCAGAGCCCACTCCGAATGCACATTTTTCTGGATTCAGTTTCATGTTGTATTTCTTCAGAACATCGAACGTTTCCTGCAAATGGCTTAAATGGTCCTCTGCTCGCAGGGACTTAACCATCATGTCATCGATGTAAACTTCCATCGTCTTACCTAGCTGTTTTTCAAACATTTTATTTACTAGGCGTTGATATGTTGCTCCTGCATTCTTAAGCCCGAATGGCATCACATTATAGCAATAAGTGCCATACTTAGTGATGAAGGATATTTTTTTTGGTCATCCTTATCCATTTGTATCTGGTTGTACCCAGAATAGGCGTCGAGAAAACTAAGAGTCTCGTGGCCAGCAGTAGCGTCGATCATGCGATCGATGTTGGGCAAGGGGAAGGAGTCTTTGGGGCATGCTTTATTTAGGTCCTTATAATCTATACACATTCTAAGTTTGTTTCCCTTCTTAGGGACTACAACTACATTAGCTAACCATTCAGGGTACTTAACCTCTCGAATGGATCCTATGTTTAAGATTTTAGTTACCTCGTCCTTGATGAAGGCCTGTTTGACTTCGGAGTGAGGTCTCCTTTTTTGCTTGACCGGCCGGAACTTCGGGTCAACACTCAGCTTCTGTGTCGCAATTTTCGGCGGTATGCCTGTCATGTCTAAATGGGACAAGCAAAGGAATTTTCATTAGCTGAAAGGAAAGTAAGTAATTTGGACCTGAGCTCGAGGTTTAAACCCGAGCCCAGGTATACCTTTCTATCGGGTGCGTCGCTGTGGGCTTTGACGAAGGTATCAGCGAGCATGGCGAAAGAGTCATTGGAATTCGGTGGTAAGTTGTGATACCACGTCATTGCTCCCTTGGATAGGGTTTCTGCAAATTTTTTAAGGAGGACGGACTCGATTTCATCGTCTTCGAGGTCGTTCCCCTTTATAGCACAGGTGTAAGCTGTCACGTGCTCATTTGGATCCGAAGTCTCGTTATATGTAGGGATTTCGGGCATGCGGAACTTTTTCGGAATCGGTTTTGGAGCGGCGCTGGACGGGAAAGGCTTTTGCATAAACTTTTTAGCGTCCAAACCTTTCAACACTGGAGGTGCTCCCGGTATCTGGTCTACCCTCGAATTATACGTTTCGACCTTCTTGTCGTTAGCTTCGATTCTTTTTTCACCCGTTTCGATCCGCTTAGTCAACTCCTCGAGCATTTTGATAATCCCGGAGTTGGTTCCTGAAGTGTTCTTATCCGGTTGCGCTGTGATCCGCTCATTTTGTTCGGCTACCACCTGAGGAGGAACGGCTTCGGCTCCGCTCGGGTTCTGACTGCGGCTTTGTAATTGGGCTATCGCCGCTTGCTGGACTAGCAGCATATCAAATATTACTTTGAGGCTAATTTCATTTTCTCCACTATGTTGAATCCCTGAGTGGTTTTCCCCCCGAACACTGTGTGATGGGCCGGGGGTTTGATCAGCGTCGACTGCCATTTGGGAGTTGGCGTCGATTGGGAACTCATTTTCGGGCGTAGCGTTGTTTTCGCCTTGGTGGTTGAACTCGTTGTTGATGGGGAGTGAATGTGACATGATTAGGCTGTAATCTGAAAAACAAAGGATTCTGCAAAGAGCAAGCGTAAAATAGTGCGTGAAAGAGAATTGTATCAAAAACTCACTAATATCCTTAGCCCCACGGTGGGCGCCAAATTGTTTACCCTTAAATTCGATTAACAATTGAATTTGTTCGTAGTGCCAAGGATGCGTGAATTAATTTGATACAACGTAAAAGTATGTTGCAAATAATCGAAATATAATAGATAAAAGGAATAACGAAACCACAGTAATTGAGTAGCTGATGACGAGATACAATAAAGAAGACAGAGTTCGGTAAACAGTAGTAATTCTTAGTATTTTTTCTTGATATGTGTTGTGTCTTACAATGAAGGTAGATACACTTCTTATAGGTAAAAGAAAGACTCCTTAATATGGTAAAAACCCTAATTACAAGATAAAATCCCTTCAATTACGGGATGGGATATCCCTAAAATAGTGGCTTAACGTCTATGACGGTTGAGATATTCGCTCTCGCCGAGATATCAGGAATCCACGAAATATCCGGTCAAAACTGATCTTTTGTTACGAGATGTGCTTTCGTCGGCCAATGTCGGTCACCCCGTCTCGGTAGCTCCAATTTCGTGCTCGACTTGGTGACCTCGGATCGAGGCAACCCAATCTTGCATTGTGTCCGAACTCGACTCTTCTCGAGCAATCGATCGTATTCGACCCAATACATACACCTATATAAAAACACGTAACATTTCTTTCTATGTTTGAGAAACTGACAAAATACAAAGTGTCACCAACTTTAGCTTTTAATTTCTCATATTTCAAGTTCACGAGAACTTTTGATGCTTCAATTTCCTCGTTTGCACTTACAAAATTTATTACTGTTATGTCTCCAATAACAAAAAATCGCTTACTTTTAGGATCCAATCACATATAGAACATGAATCTTATTATAAAAGATATAGTATCATAGCTTTTTCATATAGTTTCTATAATTTTAAATGTCATTTCAAAAGATGTGCTTATTTGCAACTATAACCCTTTGCAACTTTTTTATTTACCACTTTAAAAAAATAAAGTGTTTCGAAATTCGTAATGTTTTTCAAATAGAATAATATATTATATATACACCTTTTGTAATTCCACTATATTTCAAATAATTAGTAAATCTGGAATAATTTTATTATTTAACTAAAATTTGAGCACTGACTTGGACATAATTTTATCAAGGTAGAAGAATATTTTTGGTTAGAAAAACACTCTAATAATCATAAAAAATTTAAAAAGCTTAATATAGATCATGGGAAGCATTTGGATTTTTAATTAAATTAGTGTTAAAGCATCTACTATATTATAATTCACCATGCTTTCGTATCTTATCCTAGCTATATTATTATAAGTCTGTAATTTAAGATTTTACTTTAATCATTAAAATAAGAATCTTTTATGTATTTTAATATTATTTATTTATGCGATCATATTAAATATATTTGTAAATGAATATAAGGCTTATTTTAATCGGATAAGTGTAAAGCTTTTGATGATTCTAAAGCACATTATTCAACTTGATTATGAGTCGTAGAAATAACCTCTTGCAAAAATGCAGAATAAGGCTACGTACAATAGATCTTTATGCTCCGA
Source organism: Nicotiana obtusifolia (assembly GCA_002018475.1). Taxonomy (NCBI): domain Eukaryota; kingdom Viridiplantae; phylum Streptophyta; class Magnoliopsida; order Solanales; family Solanaceae; genus Nicotiana; species Nicotiana obtusifolia. The sequence continues at coordinate 60,278 of MCJB01045016.1, read as the reverse complement.
TCCTTCCGCAAATCCCGTACGTAACTGAAACTTAATGTATCGGGCTGCCTGTTACTCAGCTTTTGTAGGGTTTACCAGGAGCGTTTTGGATACTAATCCTTAACAACCATATTTTTAGTCATATTCAACTAAAATTTCAAGTACGAAGTAGTTTATTTACCATCGATACTTAAAAATTCTTCTAATAATTTTAAGATCTTTCACTAAAAGATTAAAAGAATAATTAAAGTCACAGTTCCTTTGCATGGTCAAGTTTCTAATGAAAAGTCTTGGAGTAATAATAATTAATAAAAATCTCAAAAAATAAATACAATAATCTATATTTATATTATACTAAAAGTACAAAAGTTTTTAGCGAAATGTCGTTCGTTTTTTTACCCTTTTAAAAATAACTTTCACATTGAATAAAAGAATAATTTTAATAATTTTCCTAATATTTAGAACTTTCAAATTAATTAATTTTTTAACTAAAAATTTTCCTTATTTGAATTATGTAAGAGCACGTGATATTTAGTAATTTAATATTAAATAAGATTTTACTTATATAAATATAACATCCTTTCCTTAATTGAATTTGTTATTCAAGATTTCAGAATCTTCTAACATAATAAGTGAATAATCTTATCATCTTTCTTATTCTCCATTTTTCTGTTTCTTCCACATGCAATATATAATTAATTTTCCCAAAGAAAAGGCTATTTCTTTCGATTCCATGTCCTACAGCTTCGCTTTTCTAAATTTCATATTGAATGAGTAGTACTTTTTATCTTATGAAAGAAATAAAAAAAAAATACTGCTTGTACATAGCTTTCTACGCCAGTATCCGTAGAAAAGAAATTATGTAAAAGACTTTTAAAAGTCTATATCCATGTATTCTGTTTATTAGATTATCCATAAAATTAATTAATTGCAGAATCTGATAATAAATTTTACACTGAAAAATATAATTTAACTATTTTTAATATTTAAAACTTTAAAATCAATTCAAAATTTCAATGTGAAATGTAACGACCCGACCGATCGTTTTGAGAGTTGTAGCCCTGTTCCCCAATTTACTGCTCGTTTTGTGCTTTCTAGCTGTTATGTGATTTGCCGGAGTAGTCGGTTCAGATCCGGAGAGATTTTGGAATGAATTGAGACACTTAGTCTCAAAATTAGAAGCTTGAGTTGAAAAGGTTGACCGGATGTTGAGTTATGAGTAAACGACTTCGGAATGGTGTTTTGGCGATTCCGTTAGCCCCGTTGAGTGATTTTGGGCATAGGAGCGTGTCCGGATTGTGATTTGGAGATCCGTAGTAGAATTAGACTTGAAATGGCGGAAGTTGGAAATTTAAAAGTTTGACCGAGAGTGGACATTGTGGTTACTAGGCTTGGATTGGATTTCCGGGAGTTGGAACAGGTCCGTGGTGTCATTTATGATTTGTGCAAAATTTGGGGTCAATTGGACGTGATTTGATAGGTTTCAGCATCGTTTGTAGAAGTTGGAATTTCCTTAGTTCAGTAGGCTTGAATTGGGGTGCGATTCGTGTTTTTGATGTTGTTTGAAGTGATTTGAGGGCTCGACTAAGTTTGTATTTTATTTTAGGACTTGTTGGTATGTTTGGTTGAGGTATCGGGGGTCTCGGGTTGATTTCGGATGGTTAACGAATCGAAACCGAGACTTGGTGCATTGCTGAAGCTGGGAGTCTGCTGGTGTAATCGCACTTGCAAATTTTTGAACACAGGTGCGAGCTCGCAGAAGCGAGCATGGCAGCGCAGAAGCGGAAAGGAGAGAGTGGGGCAGCGGCCACAGGTGCGAGGAAAATTCCGCACCTGCATGATCGTAGATGTAGACGAGGGGTCGCAGAAGTGCATGTGTCCGCAGAAGCGGACTACTTCTCGCAGAAGCGAGTTCGCAAAAGCCAAAGCACGATCAGAGCCCTGGCAGGACCACATAAACGGTGGCTTTTCCGCAAAAGCGGAACCGCAGATGCGGTTAACTTTTCGCAGGAGCGAAAAGACTGGACAAAACCTTAAATTTAAGGGTTTGTGATTTTTCTTCATTTTGAACATTTCAAGCTCGGAATTAGGCGATTTTTGAGAGGATTTTCTAAGGATTTCTTGAGGTAAGTCGCTTGTGTTCATTTTTAATCAATAATCTTGTTTCCCAATTGAATTTCTCACCTAGTTTGTGTGTATTTAAGGCAGAATTTGGAAATTTGAGACTAGAAATTTGAGAGTTTGATTTGGGGTTTTGGTGGCGATTTGGTGTCGGATTTTGGTAAATTTAGTATGGTTGGACTCGTGGTTGGATAGGCTTTCGGGTTTTATGACTTTTATCGGATTTCGACGTGGACCTTGGAGGGGGGGGGCTGGCTTTGGAATCGACGTTTAACTTTTGAGTAATAACTTAGTGTTTTTCTTATGGAATTAAATCCTTTAGCTCGTGTTGATTGTATCAAACTGTTTGTGGCTAGATTCGATGCATTTGGAGGCCGATTCACGAGGCAAAAGCATGTTGGAGTAGGGATTTGCAAGGTTTGATGTAAGTAACTATTCTAAATTTGGTTATGAGGGTGTGAAACCCCGTAATATATGTCATGTGATTGGTTCTGTAGGTGACGCACATGCTAGGTGACGGGCGTGTGAGCGTGCACCATACGGATTATGACTTGGTCAATTCCATGAAACTGAATAGTTGAAAAATCTGTTGTTATCCGTATATTCTTCATGTGTTATAGAAATTGAACTGCAAATCATATTAGAAATCATATTTAGACTATGTGTGGGCACTGTAGGGACCCACAGAGGCCGTGTACATGTTGAATTATCTGCTAAATTATTGTTTTGTACTCAGTCACAGTTTTACTTGCATATTACATCTCAGTCTCTATTGTTCATCATTAATACATTATATCATTGCTGTTTGGGCTGATTATCATAATTACTGAGAGCACGAGAGACTAAAGAGGTTGATGATTGAGTGAGGTCGAGGGGCCGATCTTGTGAGGATATTATGGGATCGGGCTGCACGCCGCAACATGTTTTATTGATTTATGCCATGATTGACTTGTTATAGCGCTTGGGGTGAAGGATCCCCTCCGGAGTCTGCACACCCACGGTGAGCACAGTTGATTTATATTGAGGGATGGATCTTCCCTGAGCTTGGATCTTGCCCGAATCATTTATATTTAGGGATGGATTTTCCCTGCACTGGATTGGCCTTATACAGTACTGAGTGACTGACTGTCAGTCGATATATATATATATATATATATATATATATATATATATATACACACACATGGATCTTCCTGTACTGGATTGGCGATATACAGTACTGAGTGATTGAGTATTCCAAAAGTGTGAGTGCACGAAGCTTCTAGTGTGGTGCATTACATACATCATGTACATTAGCAAGTGGATATAGAAAGGCCGTATTCCTCATATCATTCAGAATTGGTCTATCTTACTTGTACTGAGTTTAACTGTTGAACTTGAAAGCATGCCTATCTTTCTATGTTGTAATTTCTGTAATTGAACTATATCCGTGAAGCTCGTCACTACTTTCAATCCATTATTTAGTCTTGTTACTTACTGAGTTGGTTGTACTCACGTTACGCCCTGTACTTCGTGTGTAGATCCAGGTGTTTTCTGATACGGTGGGTTGATCTCTTTGCACAGCTTGATCATTTGGAGATTCCAAGGTAGCTGCCCGGTGTTCGCAACCTTGTCTCTCCTTCCCTATATTTTAGCTTTATGTATTTGTTTTAGCCTTTCATAGACAGTATTTCTACACTTGTCTTGTATAGACACTTATGTACTCGGTATACCCCGATGTTGGGAATTTCCGTATTGGGTTTTGACTTTTTATCCGGTTTTGAGGGTTTTGGATGATTTACACCTGTGTTTAATCTTATTTTTCATTTAAAAGTGTTGGAAGTATTTTGAAGTGTCACCTTGCCTAGTACCACGTTAGGCACCATCACGACATGCTAAATTCTGGGTCGTGACAGTAAATGTCTAGAATTGACTTTTTCATCCTTGGATATAGAATACTTATCGGATATTAGTACATACTTATTGTTAAACATTAAAAATTTAGGATGTGATAATACTAAGAAATTAAGCTGAGTTAACAAAAATTATTGTCTCTAGTTTTGAGAATAAATAATTAAGTTTTGAATTAATTTTAAAAAGAAGTCTTTAACCAACTAATTAGTTAAGGAATCCAACTCAATGCTTCTACAAATTTATCATATAAGTTATTATAAAACTTTTAGTATACAAAAAATTGTTTCCATAAGAAGAGCACTAGCGGTGGAAGAAATTTTTAAAAAATAGAGTAAAATCAGTTATAATATTTAACAGTCAAGTTGGTAAAAATATGAAATTAAAGAAATAAAATGTAATAGAAAAAGACAAATAAATCTAAATGACTTATCATTAATTATTTCTCTTTTTTTTTTATACATCCGTCCAACAAATGACAGGTTCTTATATTTTTTTGTATTAATTTATTTATAATAAAATATTAATTCGATATTAGTTATTTTTAGACTTTTACAATATCATTTATCAAAAAAATTCTAGGAGCTATAGAACCAACTTCTTCATTCCCAATTATATGCAACCAAAAGATTTAGTTTTTTAGTTTGTGTCATTTGACAAATCTTTGAAGAATTCGAATAAGTTTTATTGTCACTTGTTTATTTCTAGTTTAGGTCACACAATAGCAAATTACTTTCATAAAATATTCTGAAAGAAGTCATCAAAAATCACAATCTACTAGGCCGAATTTTTTTTAGTGAGCTACCTAAATGGGATCAATATTCATTATTTTCATGAACTTATACTAAATCTTTAATTTTTATGTCATAACTTAAATACATTATTTAATATTATTTATATAATTCATAAAACTTATGTTGTTTACCTGTAACGTGGTACAATTGAATTTATACGTGGTTTGTAGACAAGTGAATTAATTTGATCCAAAAAATAATAGATGAATTAGCAGAAGTATAAGACTTAGCCTTAAAATTAAAATAGACGACAGATATCTTGGTTCGGGCCAGAGTTACCCGGAGCAATAAGAACAATGCAAATAAGCAAGAAAGTAAAATATTATTGAGCTTATGATAGAATATAGTATATGCTTATCAGAAAATTCGTGTCCTCTACAATAATGATTGAGCTCACTATTTATAACTGTACCTAGGGAATAAGGTCTTAGGTTTAAGCTCCTCTTTAATGACAATTCTGAGGGCCATTGAAGGGCGTGTAACGGTGGGCAGTAAATTCCATATTCTATGTAACGGATCATACACTTAATGTTGTAGAATATTCTTCATTGAATGCTACCTAGTGCCGACATTAATTTTGTCGTAATGAGTATCATTTTCTTTGGTGTCACGCGAGATCATTGCCTTCGGGTTTAGCTATCTTCTGCCTTCGGTTCCACACCGCTTTCTCATGCAATCATTAAATCTGAACATATTTAACCCCATACAGATAGTCCCCTTGCTTTCCGGTGCATAATTTTGTGTCACTGGAAAGTTGGTAGAAACACCTTTTTTGGCGGAAAATTTTCTGATCCCTCTGAAAAGTTTCTGGCGGTTGATTAGACGCACGTCTCTCCGTATTTAATGCTCCGAAGATGAGTCATCCTACGATTTAGCATCACTTTTGCCAGTTATCGAGGTAATTATGGCCACGATTTTAGCCGCCTATACCTTTACTTATACGCATCAAACCTCTTCATTTACACTTCATAATTCTGTATATTTTCTCAAACTCTCTTTACTCAACTCGTACTTTGTGTTCAAGCTTCCTTTAACCTTCTTCTTGAGAGAGAACTTCCCTTCTTTTTCTGATAAGAAATGACCTCCTCTTCCAGAAACCCTAGTTCTTCAAAGAACAAAGGTAAAGCTGATGACGCCGTTCTACCTACGGTAAGCACTATCATCCTAAAGAATCTTTTTACCACCAAAGACTTTGAAGAGAAGTATCCTTCCGCTCACCCTTGTACATGGACGTTAGCGTATATCCTTCTTCCATCCGTCCTTCCAATATTCCTGTTGTGAAAGAAGGCCGCCACTATCAAGATTTAGACATTATCTCTCCTGTTGACGGCCAATTTTGACCCTCCCCTTTTAAATTAATTTATTTATATTTAATAATTTACAATAAATGTCTTCAAAGTATTTTTCAGTAATGAATATCTATTTTTCACAATTTAACCAAGAATTAGTTTTAAAACTAATCACATAGCATTAGCATTATGTAGTTACAAATATATTTACTATTCTAAAATTATTTTAAAAAAATTTATATATACATTACGTAGGTTCTATAATAATTTAGTAAATTACTCTTCAATTTCTGATTAATTAGATTATTATGTGAAATTCGAAGTTAGTATTATAATTTAGGAAAATGAAGTATATTTTATACATAATTAGTAATAAGTAGTATTTAATTGTAATTTACCGCATTTATTGAAAACTATTAAGTTTATTTAAATTAAATTCAAAATGGGTTAAAAGACCAAAAGGCCACAATTGCATTTCTTGAATCAAATGTAAAATGACCATTTTTTAAATTACTTTGGCCCAATTACTCAAGCCTAATCCGAAAATTACCCAACCCAAACACCCATCTCTTTTCCACCAATGGCAATCCAAGTGATCCCATTTACACCTATCACAACACGCCATGATACCCTCCCCCGTCACTCACACAAGAAGCACAAACGAATCTGAGCCGTCTGTTCCTCAGATCAATGACTCACATTTGTTCCCTGATTTTCCTTTTAATCTAAATCCCTGCCCCACAGAGATCAAATCGCAACCATCCAAATTCTTTTGATCTAACGGCCACTAATTTTCCCACTTAATGCATTTCTAAAAACCTTATTACCAAACAATGGAGCCATTGATCAACAGATCCAACGGCTCTCATTCCATCTCCCATTCTTAACTTGGAGACACCCTAAACCTTAGCTCATTTTCCCCAAAGCAGCTGCCCTAGTTTCCATTTTCTCTCTTCCATCTCTCAAGCCACATCAATCCTAATTAATCATAGCCTTGCACCAATTCGTGCAAGGTCACAAATCTGGTCTTAAAATCATCCCCTTTACCCCATACATCCGCAAATCTTGATGATCTTCTATTTTCATTGATTGAATTCGAAATCCCCAAATCTGGAACTCTAAACTCAAACGTGAAACTTCAAATCCTTCAAATCCTCTAATACTTCGTCATATCGGAGCATGCATGGAACTTTCTTCTGAGAATCATCATGAAGTTCTATACCCAGAGGTCAAACGCAGTGACCTTTGGGTTTTAGGGTTCATCCGTTGGTTCGAAGTTTTCATCAATCGATTACCCTCCTCTCAGGTAAACTCAACCCTAAATTCCCCTCCGTCTTCTGATTTTACCTCTACTTTGCTATCATTACGCGACTATCGTCATCTTCCACTATCTGGTTTGAATTTGAGAAACCCTAGAGCCTTAAATGGCACTATAAAAAGGGGTCTTCAATGCTCTCACCTAACACACACAGAGGCACGAACACTATCAACCTAACACTGATATCATCTAAGAAAATTTAGAGTTCAAAAGCCTAGATTTTCTTACTTTTCTTTTCTTTTCATTTTTGAGTACTATCACTGGTTCAAACTTGAGGCTCCTAGGGTCTTAAGCAACCGAGAAAGCTTTCGTCTGGTCTGCTACCCTAAAAAAGGTCAACACATCCCTCTTCTTTCTCTTTTGTTCATCTCCTTTGAATGCTACAAATATGTTAGTTATATTCTTTGGATTATAGTTGTTTTTTGGTGTTTCTGTTTAGCACGTTAGTGCTTACTTCTGATTGGTCTAATGTCTGCTTGTTATTGTTTGTCCTGCTTTTGAATCTTTAATCGATGATTGATCAAGCCATTAAGTGATTCCTGTTGATTTTTGTTTCTAAGTTTCTAATAGCCTACATGTTTAAGTTGTAATGTGTCTTGAATGATTGCACATACTTGCCTAAACCTTACATTCTTGCACTGGTGATTCTACAGCAATCTTCACCCTTATACGTTACTTCTCTGTATCATGTTAGTCATGTGTTTAAGATTATTATTTGATAACCATGATTGAGATGCATCTGAAAGTGTTTAAGTTTGTATCATCTACCCTTTAACTTAAACATGAAACTCTAAGTGTTTATATGTTTTTCTTCTCTACTAATGTTTGTTAAACTACTTCTGAGTTGTCACTATGGTATTTTATTAAGGATTTTGTCTAGTTGTTGTTTCACCTGTTGACCTAGTCCTGTTTGAGTTAAACTTTCTTCTCCCCATGAATCCAGTAGTTCTCTTGTACACACTTGTTAAAATTAAGTTTTATTTCCCTCATAACACAATCATGATCATGTTTCTTTTCTTTGTTATAAATGGCTGATAACTTGTTAAGCTGAACTTGGTTGTTTTCTTGATTAGTTAATATCTTCAGCTGCATGTTCAATCCAAAACTTACTTGGTATAATACCTCCCTGTCTCTAATCCTTTTAGGTTATCACTGGTGTTTGAAAAACTGACATGCATTTTATCTTTTAAGATTGTCTTTCCTAAAAACTGGACCTAGTTTCTTTGCTATAACCAAGTGATAATTTGTGAAAATAGAAGCATGGCCACTTAGATGTTAAACTAGACTTCTGTCCGGGTTAAACATGTTTGATACAATGTTTTCCCTTATTTGTAACTTCTCCTCATGCCATACTTACATGATTCCATAAATGTGTAAAGCTTCCCGGTCTACATGAAATCATTACTCCACTTAAAGAGTTCATGTTACTAACCAGGTATTGCATGTTCCTGTTTGATTCCTGACTTCATGCCCTGTCTAAAACCACGCCAGTCCTCTCCCTACTGTTAATTTGAAACCAAATCTGATCTTTTGAATCTTATAAGGACCTTTGCTGATGCTATCTGAACATGATGGTTTATTTAAAGCTAACACTATTAGGAGTATGACTCTACTGAAGTCTTTAGGGATTCCATGTTTTAACCTGTAAACTTGCAGACCTATTGAGAGATTTGATCTTGTCTAAGATATCTTCAATAACATCTGTAAATGGTTAGTCATGACTATGTTGTCTGAATCTCCACTAATGACTTTTAAAGTGTTAAAGTGGTATTATCAACAACCCATGTATGTGCTAGAAGAAAACCAATCAGTTCACATTTGGTTTGTCAGAAACAAGAACATCTGTATCTGTTTGAGTTGTTGCATATATGACCCTGTATAGCTTGCCTTTCTTTAGAATATGTTCTTCTCTAACGTTCAGACCTTTGCAGCATGTTTGTGATGTTTCTGCTCCTCACTCTTTGTGTTTGAAAGTCAGACCTTTAAATTCCACTTAACATGTGTTTGTTTGGTATCCAATGTAGACTATATGTTCCTATGTTAGAAGGGGAATTATATTTTTGTGGTAAGTAATGCTATAGCATTTAGTTTACATTGAAAGGGCCTCAATAGCATTTAAACCTATAAGGAAAATATGTTGTTAGTGTTTAAGGGTATTTGCGAGTGGAGTTTAACTCTAGGTTGGGTTGCCCTCCCCGGCAATCCCTTGGGAACTTTGAAGTGTAGGGGAATTCAAAAGGAGCATCGACCTTGAGTGGAGTTTCCTCCTTAGCCCTTAATTCATTAACGCATTTAGTTCTTTAGGGGTTGAATGTTTAATGACAACGAAAGGTTTTCAATTTGAATTATTTTCCAAGTAGAACTACCACATTAATATAATTTCCCACAGTATTCAAATTAATGATTATTTTCTTGTTCCAATTGTTTGTCTATATACATTTCATACATGTTTTGAATATGTTGAGAATGTGGAATATACTTCTGTAGACCTTCTCTCTTTTTGGGCATGTATACATTTGGGCCTGCTGAGTACCGAAGGAACTCAGATCCAAACTAGCTTTACTGTATTTTTTAAAGAATCCAGTCAACTATAGCCGCGCCTTTTAATTGCTGGTCGTACCTTCTGGAGGCCCAACCATTAGAGTCTAGTCTTTTCTCCCTTATTGCTTTCGTTATTATTCATTTCTTCCATAGCCTAGTTTACTGCTTCATTACTTTCGCCTACTACCTTTGTCATTTTATCATATTTCATTATAATGTATTTAACCCTCATATATTAGATTATGTGCTTTACCTTCATGCTTTAATATCACATTGAATATAGGCAAACTTTAACTTATATAGGAATTAAAGAGAATTAGTTAGTAATAATCTTCGCTCCGCTTATAAATTATTTATCTTGTTCACTCACCTCTTAAAGATTTTTAAATCCCAGACTCTAATAAAAAAACAGCGGCCTGTTTTCAAAAGAAGAAATCAGGAAAGAGTCGTTGTTTTTCCACTAACATGGAATGAAACCAGATTTTTTATAAAAAAAACGATAAGGTACTGCCACCCAAATGAGTTTTCAAATATTGCTTTTCTTCAGAATTTTTAAACCAAGGTACATTTAGAATCACTTTCTTACAAACATCTTTTAGAATTATACAAACATATATTCTTTAAATCAATTACTTCCACAACTTAATAATTACAAGCCTTAAAATATGGACTACTTTCAAAACCTTTTCAACCTTCTATAAACTCATATCCCTCCTAAGTCTTACATATACACTACCTTTAATATATATTAAACCATGCCTTAGTAGTAATTAAGCGTAGTATAAATAACTAGTTCCTAAAAATTATTCTAAGTCCTTCGGAGCTACCTCAAGTAGATCTTAAGTGATGTCTAACACCTTTCCCTTGTAAGAACAAGAACCCTTATCCATAATCTCACCGGTTTGCAGACCTACAGGGAATATGACTTAGTTGTTAAATAGGTACCCTAGTATATCTTTAAATATTATGTGGCGACTCTCTTTCATCAACAACAGAGAAACTATAAGTTGAATCTTATCTTGACTAGTGCAAAATAGGGTGCAACACTCTCGACCTGGCGGAGTGGGTAACCTTAACCAGGAAGGCTTTTACGTATTTCTACACGTATCCCTTCACATTGGGACCATTATCTTTGAGTAGAGAGCTTGACTCCGTCGTCGTGGAGTTCTGCATCCGCTACCAGGTGTGCTTGGCACATATACGTCCTTATGCATGGAGGACAGTCGCTTGTCTTTGGAACCTGTGCTAGGAGATGGGAGAATAGCTAATCCTAGCTCGATTGATGAGCTTCTACTCCCTAAGATCTTCTGTGGGGGAATGATAAATTTCAACAAGCGCGGCCACCATGCTTTGCTATCCAGCATGGATGATGACAATGATCGTGGGTAGATGGAACGATTCATTTTAGTCGCCACCAGGGACATCAATTCGGCTACGGCTTCATCCTTCCCCGAATTATGGAACCGCACTCGTAAGTTTACCATTTGTCTTTTCTTCCATTAAAGATCATTCCGTATTGTTATTAACCCATCTTCTTTCGCTTAATTCGGCGACTCGGCAACCTAGGTTGAAGGCTGGACCAGTGGGTCCAAAAAAATGTGGATGTTACTACGTAGGAGACCTGTACGTGGAAAGAACTGTCCCTTAAATATGGGTGGAAGGCCAAAAATCATGGTAAGCCGAACTCATCTTATTTTTACCTTTTCGTATAAGGAAGTTGTTTAACTTTTCTTGCCTATTCGATTTAGGTCTACCCCAAGACTCAGTTGTCGTTCCCGAAGAGGACGTTCTGGCTAATCTTACTGATGCGGCGAGGTTGCTGCAGGAAGATTTTAAAGCTACAGGTGTCTCCGGAGAACAAGCACCCAAAAAGAGACGTTCCTCCCCGGCCGGGGGAAGAAATAAAAAGGCAAAGAGTGCCTCTCCCGAGTATCTCCGGAAGTTGTGGTGATGAGCCCCCCGCCCGGGCCGACCATAGACAGTGTAATGATTGAGGATGATAGGGAAGCCAGCGAGGAGGGGGCTTCTCTACATAGAAGACGACGACCTTCCTCAGCTCAACAAATTGCTCAATCTGTTGAGCTAGTTACACCAAACCGAGGACGATGCCTCGGCACTCTGGGGGGAGTATGAGATGGTAGAAAATGCTAACTTTCGCTTTCGAATCCAAGTCACTGTGCCCAGTATCGCGAGGCTGAGTATCGGGACTCTGCCGTCTTTGGTTGATGAGCAACCAACAACCAGCGCTGCGCTTGCCGCAACCACTTCTCATCCTTTAATGCCACCAGCTTCGTCTCCTTCTTCACCAACTCGTCCTTCACCACGAGAAACTGCTACGTCATCTCCACCGGCCGTAACTACCCCAGTTCCCAGTTCATGGGAACTTGGGAAAAAGTTATGCAGCCCCCTCTGAAGATCCGCAAAGGAAGAGGAGCGAGCCTCTCTAGGTTTCCACCGGATGCCACCTGCTGTCTCGGCCGGCGGAACTTGAAAACTATCTGAAGCCTTTGGCTTCAAAAAAAGATAGGGAAAAGATACAAGCTCTCTCGGGAGAGTGTTTGTTAAACAATACTATGCATAACGCAGCAGCGGTATATTCTTCGTTTCTTTCTTTATTTCTTCTATCTTTGATATAGTAGGATTTTGAGTTTGCATTCTTTGTTTTATAGGCTAGCTTTCTTGCTTTTAAGGGCCTCCATAGGTTGATTCGAGATAAGGAGGAACTTATCTCCGAGCGGGATCGACTTTTGGTCGAGCGGGACCAAACTGCTGCTCGCCTCTCAAAGCTGGAAGCTAAAGCCGCTAAGGCTGTTGTGTTGGTCGCTCGATTGCAGCAAAGCAAGCAAGAAGTAGAGACCCTTAGCCAAGAAGTCGCCCCGTTGAGGGCTCCATTTGAATAGGCTAGGGCAAAATGTGTTGAAATCCATAATGTCGTTCTTGCTGCATCCGATCGTGAGGTTGCCTCCGCTAAAAGATTGAACAATTTGGAGGTGGCCTTGAACTCCAAAACTAAAGAGCTTGCTGCCGCCAAGGTGAAGTGTGCCCAACTGGAGGAGAAGCATAAAAGGTCCATTGATAATAATACACTTTTCAGCTCTACTATCTGTGATCTCGATGTCAGCCTTCGGTCTGTTAGATCAGCGGGGGAAAACCTTTCTACTGAGGTTGACCAACTTAAAGAAGAACTCAAGCACCGAGCGGCTTCCCTTATTGTTGAAAAAATACATGCTATGTACAACATAAGGAGAAAAACCTTGAAAGAGGCTAAAGCGGGTGTCATTGAATTTGATGCCGAAATCGCTAAAGCCCATGAGCTGGAGTTGGTTGCTAAAAGGGGTCTTCCGGCCAGGCCTGATGCTACCGGTTCTTCTGGTTCCGATTCTAAGTTCTCGAGAACTGAAGAGGAACCGCAAAGTGAAGATGGTGAAGGCCAAGATATTGAACCGACGGCGGATCTACCCACTTCTCTTAGGGGGATGCTTCTCTTCCCCGGGTTCTGGAGACGTAGCAGCTTAGTCCTTGATTTCCTTTTCAAAATTTTGTACTTGTGCCATTTGGCACATTTTTTGTAAATAAAAACACTTTTTCATTCAAGTATAAGTTTCCCTTTCTGCGTACTTTCGTTTAAACATTTGCACAAATTTGCTCTTTGCGTCTTTTTAGTTTAAGTGTTTGCACAAGTTTTACTGTTTGCGTCTAAATCATGCAAGGGTTTGGGTGTACTTTCCCCCAAAAGCATTTGAATTCTGGGCATAAGTTCTTCAAAAATCAACCCTTTATCATGAGGGTTTTTATAAGAGAGGGCCCTCTTATGTTTACGGTGCTCTTGAAGGGGACGTCTCCTGTTCATTATGACACTAGAATTTGAAGTACTTAGTGTATTGTTTAACTTTTAAATAATAAAATCAATTTAACGTTCAGACAAGAAACAAGATAGAAAATAAATGATTTTACTTTATTCCTTCCATTTTCAAAATTACATAAGCATTTGTTGTCCTAAAAAGAAATTGCCATTTCTCGTGGCTAACTACAACTTGTTTCTATGGGGATGGACGTGCAGTTCCCGGTCCTGATGATACAACTATGTTTCTGGGTTTCATATTCTGGTCGAAGTGGCAGTCATTGTTTCCATAACCTCATATCATTCCCCCTAGTGTTCGAATACGAAGAATGTGAATTTGAACATTGGGAGTTTCACACATTCGAGGATTCCACTAGTGAATTGCTAGATAATCTTCAGTCTGGTAACAAACTTCACTTCCCCTTAGGAATTTATGCTATCAAGCCAAAGTTTATCTAACAAGCTCCCAGTGGCTTGCACTTGTGAACGGTTGGGTAATCTCTGTTCGACAGCAAACTCAACTTCCCGGTAGGAACTTTGCTATCGAGCAAAAGACTATCTAACCGCTCCATAGTGGTTCTTCGCTTGTATACCTTGTCATTAAAAGGTCTTATTTCTTCTATTGAAGCTTTCTTCGTAGTATTTTCTATTGCTGCCTCGTTAAAAACATTACCAGAAAAACCCAGTTAGGACAAAAATCGGACAAAGGGAAAAAGAGCACAACACATACTTTTAGTACATGTGATGTTCATCATCAATAGTATCTCTTGAGGTGTGCCATGTTCCAGTTGCTTGGAAACGTTTCTCCATCTTGATTCTCTAACTCGTATGACCCTTTCCCAGTGACAGCTGAAACCCAGTAAGGACCTTCCCACATTGGACCTATCTTTCCCGCATTGAGTTCCAAGTTGTTCTAAGTTACTTTCCTTAAAACCAAGTCTCCTACTTTGAGGTAAGGGAGGTTTGGACCTTCAATGATAATATCTCTCTGTTTGCTTATTTTGAGCTGCCATCCTTATATGCTCCAAGTCCCTGCATTCATCGAGCAGCTCCAAATTGATTAACATTGCTTCACTGTTAGCTTCTTCGTTTAACCAAAAATTTCTGATGGTAGGTTCACCTACTTCCACCGGGATCAGGGCTTCTGCCCCATACACAAGAGAAAAAGGAGTCTCCCCCGTGCTTGATTTGGCTGTTGTTTGGTATGCCCATAGTACACCTGGAAGCTCTTCGGGCCATTTTCCTTTAGCTGTTTCTAATCTCTTTTTGAGATTTTGTATGATCACTTTGTTCGTTGATCCTGCTTTGCCATTTGTGCTCGGATGATAAGGTGATGATGTGATCCTCTTAATTTTCAAATCTTCGAAGAATTTTGTGATTTTTGCGCCTATAAATTGTGGCCCATTGTCGCAGGGCTATTTCTTTTGGAATCCCAAATTTGCAAATTATGTTCTCCCATAAGAAATCTACTACTTCACGTTCGCCAATCTTCTGATAAGGACCTGCTTCAACCCACTTACAAAAATAGTCAGTTAAAATTAAAAGAAATCTTACCTTCCGAGGGCCTATGGCAGCGGTCTGATGATATCCATCCCTCATTTCCAAAAAGGCTATGGTGACAGAACTGAGTGTAATGGCTCTGCCGGTTGATGTACCAACGGCGTATATTGTTGACATTTATCACATTTTTGAACATGTGCTTTGGCGTCTTGTTCCATCCGGGTACAATTAGTATCCTGGCCTTATTAATTTTAGTACTAAGGAACTGCGCCCGAGTGATTCCCGCAGATCTCTTCGTGGACTTCTCGAATAACGTAGTTAGCTTCGGAGGCTCCCAAACACCGGGCCAACGGGCCTTGGAAAGATTTTCTGTATAATTAACCTCTTTTGAAACTATATCATGTGGCCTTAGTTCGTAGCACCCAAGATGCCTTAGGATCCTCAGGTAGTTTCCCAAGTTCGAGATAGTCAATAATTTTGTTCCTCCAGTCCCACACCAAATTAGTCGTGTTTACCTCGTAATAGCTATTTGCGTCCAGTACCGAGTGCATAATTTGTACGACCGTACCAGAGTCCGATCCTGCTTGATTGACCACTCCCAGAATCGAGCGAGCAGAGCCTGAACCTTCACTATGTATTGTTGCATGCGTTCCTCCCTGGCTTCGAGTATCCCTTAGACCTGATTAACCACCAGCTGGGAGTTACATTTGATTTCTATGACCTCCGAGTCCATTCCTCGGGCCAATTTGAGCCCAGCGATCAAAGCTTCATACTCCGCCTCATTGTTAGTCAGTGAGACCATTCTTATGGCCTGCCTTAGGGTTCCCCCGAGGGCATAGTTAGTACTATGCCAAGCTCGGACCCTTTTACGTTGGAAGCTCCATCCATGAATAGGGTCCAAACTCCTGATGTCGATTCTGACACCATCACTGCTTCTTTGGTTGCCAAAGGTAACAGTCCCAAACTGAAATCAGTCACAAAGTTGGCCAAAACTTGTAACTTAATTACAGTCCTAGGTTTATATTCTATGTCAAATTCACTCATTTTGACGGCCCACTTGGCAAGCCTACCTAAAATTCCGGGTTTATGAAGGGTATTCTACAGGGGAAAGGTGGTCACCACAGCTATCAGATGACATTGGAAGTAAGGCCTTAGTTTTAGAGTGGCGACTACGAGAGCTAAGGCCAATTTCTCTAGATGTGGGTAGTGAGTTTCTACTCCCGTTAAAATTTTACTAACGTAATAGATAGGACATGGTGTACCTTCGTCTTCGTAGACTAGAACAGCACTTACAGCTACCTCCGAGACTGCTAAGTAGACCAACCATTTTTTGCCTTCTTCCAGTTTCGATAGTAATGGAGGACTTGACAAATACCTTTTCAAATCCTTCAAAGTATGTTGACATTTCGGGGTCCATTCGAAGTTGTTCTTCCTTTTGAGCAGCGAGAAGAAATGATGTCATTTCTCTGAAGACCGGAAAATGAATCTGCTCAAAGCGGTCAATCTTCCTGTTAGCCTTTGAACTTCTTTTACGCTTGATAGTTGGTCTGGGATATCTTCGATAGCCTTGATTTTATCGGGGTTAACCTCGATCCCCTTTTGTGACACCAGGAATCCCAAGAACTTACCGGAGCTAACCCCGAACGCACACTTCTCGGGATTAAGCTTCATGTTGTGCTTCCTTAAGATGTCAAAAGTTTCTTGCAAGTGTTTGAGATGATCACCTGCATTCAAAGACTTAACAAGCATATCATCTATGTAAACTTCCATGGTTTTCCCTATTTTCTTTTCAAACATCTTGTTCACGAGCCGTTGATAAGTGGCTCCAGCGTTCTTTAGCCGAAGGGCATCACGTTGTAACAATATATGCCAAAATTTGTGATGAATGAAGGTTTTTTCCTGATCCTCCAGGTCCATTTTGATTTGATTATACCCAGAGTAAGCATCGAGAAAACTTATTAACTCGTGCCCGGTCGTTGCATCAATTATTTGATCAATGTTTGGTAATGGGAACGAATCTTTTTGGCACGCCTTATTTAAGTCCTTATAGTCTACACACATGTGAAATGTATTCTTCTTCTTTGGAACTACTAGTACGTTTGCTAGCCAGTCGGGATACTTTACCTCTCGGATTGAACTGATATTAAGCAAGCTATTTCCCTCTTCTTTGACGAATTTATTTCTGGCCTCGGGAATAGGACGTTTTTCTATCTTACTAGAGGAATGCTGGGATACAAACTTAGCTTGTGTACGACCACTTTCAGCGCGATATCTGTCATATCCGCATGCGACCACGCAAAACAATTGACATTAAATTTAAAAAATTCAATAAAATCGGAGCTGAGTTCGGGGTGCAGTCCTGTTCCCAAGTGGAATTTCCTCTCCAAGAATTTCTCGAATAGTGCGACTTGCTCAAGTTCTTATGCTGTGGATTTTGTTGCGTCTGTCTCTTCTAGTACTTGGAAATACCTTGGCACCTGATAGGATTCCGACGCCCCTTCCCCCTGGTTGACTTTGCTTGGGTCGGAAACCGGCGTTGGCTCCTGTAAATACTATGCCGCATGCTCCTTCCCTTTGCTACTGGAGGCTGAGATTGCGTTCATCTCCCTTGCTGTCGGTTGGTCACCTCTTATTTGTTTAACTCCCACGGGAGTTGAAAATTTCAGTAACTGATGATAGGTTGATAGCACATCCTTCATTTCGTGCAGCCACGGTCTCCCCAAAATGATATTGTAACCTAAATCGCCGTCCACCACCTTAAAAAGGGTCGTCTTCATCACCCTATTGGCGTTTGTAGGTAGCAAGATTTCCCTCCAGGTTGTCACGCTTGCCAAGTTAAACCCGGCGAGAAGTTTTGTAGCCGGAATGATACTTCCGGTGAGCTTGGCTTACTCCAATACTCTCCATTGGAAAATATTGGCCGAACTTCCTAGATCTACCAGAACACGTTTAATTTTAAAATCCAAGACATTTAGAGAGATTACCAGGGCGTCGTTATGCGGTAGCAGCAGCCCATTTGCATCTTCCTCCGTAAAAGTAATGTCATCTTCCGAAACTTCCCCAGAGTCTTTTGCTGTGGGTCACTGATGCCTTCATCTTTTTCGTCGCTGAAAATGTAACCCTGTTAATCTCGTTCCCCCCGAAAATCATGTTGATCGTCAGGCGTGGGGGATCTTCTCCTGCTTTTGAAGGCTCCGCATTACTATGATTGCGACCATAGTTGATTTTAGACCGGTCGCTTAAAAATTCCATGAGATGGCCATTTTTCAGTAATGTCGCCACCTCTTCCCGCAGATACCAGCAGTCCCCAGTTCGGTGACCGTTTGTCCCGTGGTATTCGTACCACAAATTAGGATCCGTCTAACTGGGATCAAATCTCATTGACTTCGGGAACCGTGCTTCTTTAATGTTCCTCATAGCTAATACCAGCTCCACTACGCTGATGTGGAAGTTATATTCGGAAAGTATAGGGTAGGAAGAATCTGATGCTTCCTTGTTCTGCAACGACCTATTGTGTCGGCCGCGATCGGTTCTCTTATCGGTAGCAAATCTGTTTGCCGACCGGAAACCTCTGCCGCGTCCTTTAGCCCGTTCATAGGGCAAAAACTGACTCCTCAAAGACTGTTGATCTGAGTTGATATCGTCTTTCGATTTCTCACTATTCTTCTCCCGGTCCCGACCCTTAACGACGCCGAGAAATCGAGCTGATCATCTTCAATACTTATTTTTGACTCGTACCGATTATGAACATCTATCCAAGTTGATGCCTGGAAATTGAGCAAACTTTCTTTCAACTTCTGGGAAGCGTCGGAACTTCTTGGATTCAGACCTTTGGTGAATGCTTCAGCTGCCCATCATTCAGAATGGTTGGTAGCAACATTTTTCCTTTTGGAACCTGGTTACAAACTTCTGCAGCAACTCGGACTCTCCTTGTGCAATCCTGAATATATCGGCCTTTCGGGCCTGTACTTTTCTTTCCCCCTCATGGGCCTTGATGAAAGTATTCGCGAGCATCTCAAAGGAGTCTATGAAATGCTCGGGAAAAAGCGAATACCATGTCAGGGCTCCCTTCATAAGATTCTCCCTAAATTTCTTCATCAAAACAGACTTAATCTTATAGGGAGCTAAATCGTTTCCCTTCACCGCTGTTGTATAGGTGGTGATATGCTCGTAAGCATTCGAAGTCCCATCATACTTCGGCACATCTGGCATTTTAAATCGCTTCGGGATCAGTTCTGGTACCGCGCTTGGTTTGTACGACAATTGTGTATTTCTTTGAGTCCGGCCCTTTCAGCACTGGTGGTACGCCCGAAATTTGATCCATTCGGGCATTGACTTCCCTCATAAATCGCATGAGTTCAATTTTAAGAGGATCACTCTCGTTGTTGTGACCGGATCCGTTCCCCCGGCACCATCGGAGCCGACCTCGCCCCTTGGGGTGTTGTTGTCGACCCTCTGTGTAGCTTGGTTTGTGTGAGCACCGGGAAGAATTGGGCCTCGCCCATTCGCGTTGTTGGAAGCACCTGACAACGCCGGCTTCAGTTCCGTCATGACCTTATCCTGTCTTGTGAGATAACCTATAATGGCCTCCTATTGCTCTTGCAAGACCCTGACTGCTTCAACGACGTGCTCTTCTTCAGCATCATCAAGAGTTGCCTCCCGAACATGATGCGGATATCGGCTGTCATGGACCTGCATGGCCTTGTTCCCCTAGTTGCGGGTATCACATATTAAATCCTCATGCTGAAGCTGATTTCCTTGGGCCTCAACGTTGTGTGTGTTGTTAACACCATTATCTGCCATTTTAATAATTTTTGCTAAGAACAAAGAATCAAACAAGTTAGTAATAGGTGCAGGGATCAATTCAATTACACGACTGTCTATGCCCCATGGTGGACGCCAAACTGTTTACCCGTAAAACGATACAGTTGAATTTATACGTGGTTTATAGACAAGTGAATTAATTTGATCCAAAAAATAATAGATGAACTAAACAAAAGTATAAGACTTAGCCTTAAAATTGAAATAGACGGCAGATATCTTGGTTCTGGGCGCAGTACTACTAGGAGTAATAAGAACAATGCAAATAAGCAAGAAACTAAAATATTATTGAGCTTTTGATAGAATATAATATATGTTTGTCAGAAAATTCGTGTCCTCTATAATGATGATAGAGCTCATTATTTATAGCTGCACCTAGGAAACAAGGTCCTAGGATTAAACTCCTCTTTAATGACAATTATGAGGGCCATTGAAGGGTGTGTAATGGTGGGCATTGAATACCATATTCTCTATAACAGATCATGCACTTAATGCTGTAGAATATTCTTTATTGAATGCTACCGGGTGGCGGCATTAATTTTATCGTTATGAGTATCATTCTCTCCGGTGTCAAGCGAGATCATTGCCTTCGGGTTTAGCTATCTTCTGCCTTCGGTTCCACGTGTCGCTTTCTCTTGCAATCATTAAATATGAACATATTTCACGCCATACATATGCACTCACTAATATGGAGTGCACGGCCAAAGCATGTACCCTAAAACTAGTTAAAATAAAAATCATTTGAAAGGATACTCATATAGAAACGTCCAAATTGCAATAACAAAGTTAGGGATTTTTGGGGTTCAATCTAAACCTTTCTCTTAATTTCTTATGTAAATTTTCTCTAAATTTTGCCTTAGAATTTTATGGACTTGTTTTCATAATTTAAATGTCCTAAATGTTTTATAATCGTCTGTCATCTTTTATAGTATTAGGGAATTCATCTACCACAAATTAAAAGTTTTATACCAATACAAATGATGTAATCTGTTATTGTGAAAAAACCCAATATTGGTAACAATATTACATTAATGTGAAAGTAATTAATCTCTCATTTATTTTAAAAATCAATCCAGTTGAACTTAAAATAAATTTTGATAATCAAACATCTGAACTTAATAAATTATTAAGCGAATCCTTGTCAGCACTGTCTTAGTCTTATTTTGCATGATTGAGATATTGGACAACCATAAATTAATATGCTTAAGTCCAATAGAATTTTCTTCGAATCTATTTATAGAATATTTACGCTACATGTAGTTATTTTGCAAAAGCCCGTTTTGGAATTTCTTTAATGTGCATGGTTTCCAAAAGCATTAGTCATATAATTCACATATAGTGGTAATTCAGTATATATTGATTACAAAAACAGAAGTTAAAAGAATAAATAAGTGTGTGCAGCAGTTAATAGAGGGAAGTCTTACATCACTACTTATTATAAAGAGAGAATAAGCAGTATTCAATAAGTTTTGCACTGGCAAAGTATGTTCTTGGGGTAAATACCCCTTTTCAGCACAATGGAAATTAAAAATGAAACTATACTCCCATTTTCCAGGTTGATGCAAGGAAACATAAAAGCACCAATTTTTATCAGATTCAGGTAAAAATAGACAACAACCCATATTCTAAATCATCAATCCAAATATTCTTACACCATTAATTCAATTTCTTTCTTTTTTTAAAAAAGAAGAAAAACACCAAACATCGTGGTCGTGAAAACAAAAGGTAATAACATAGGAAACACTCACCCCAACAACCAAGAAAAGATCAACCCAAGCAGACATGTCGTCCTGCCAGCTAACTCCTCTTATTAGATAGTAGAAAACTCCAGGAAGAAAATTGAAAGTAGGAACATCACTTAGCTCAATATAAATATTCAACAAATAATCAGCATATTCAATTAATATATTAATAATATTTAATTACTAAAATCAAATTAATACTCAATTTACAATTAAAAGCATTCAATACGTGTACATTGATATTTTAAAAAAAGAACAGCAATATTCAAGATGATAGTACTTTTTCAGATGAAGTGTTACACGAATTTGGAGAAATTGTTCGGTGAAAACTGGAGTGATGGTGGAGAGCCGTGTGTTTGAGGAATTAGTTGTTGATAGGAATATTATCCCTTGTCCTACGTTGCTGCTGTTGGACATGTTAGAATTCAAGTGTGACTAGATGGTCTATTGACTGATAGATATATGATTTTGTATGTATTAAGGTATAATATCTCTTAGAAAAATGGATGAAGTCACAATTATGGACCTACCAAGGGTGATTATGGTTGAAATCCTTTCAAGGTTGCCAATTAAGTCCATTTTCTTCTGTAAGATTGTTTACAAACTCCGGTATAATCTTTTTACTTCTGAACCTTTATTTGTTAAAATGTATCACACGTCAAGATCACTTAATTTTCCCTGTATTTTGCTCTCGGTTGATCACTCTTTCGTTTCACTTCTTGAACTCAAAGCAGATTATGACTATTATTCTTCCCCGTTAAATAGACCCATGTTGTTGAGCCCAAAGTTTCACCTCCCTCCACTAGAATCGAGAACAATTAATCGTGCTAGTAAACTGTTTATCCTAAATTTCGGATAATAATTGAATTTATATGCGGTTTTAAGGATATGTGATTCAATTTAATACAAATAACGAATAATATAACAGAAATTAAAGTCAATAAATAAATGGAGAAGAGATGCAAACCACAAGCCTTGGATAATCCTGGCCTTGACTGATTCTTTCAATGTGAATGGAACCAGATGAATAAAGTAATGTATAAAAATAATAAAAGCTATTTTCTTTTCTTTGTATTGATGATTTTCGTCAGATATCCTTTGGACAATTACATTGCCCCTTTATATAGTTGGGGGATAATCTTTTATACAAGGTAAGAATCTATTTTGCAAAGTAAAATATCCCTTGATTTGTTGATTCAACGGTCTTATTGATTGAAGCCGAGATTCCCACCGTGATACTCACCCATCACAGATTTTTCGGTCCTTTCGTCATTCAAATTTGATGACCTGCCCTAGAACGTTTCCTGGAATCGAGCTCGATAGACTCATTTCGGTTATCCTGGCTTCGTACTCTGACTCAACGTCGTTTAGTCTCCACCCCTATTTATCGAGCCGTAATCATGATGGATACTAACCGTATAGAGTCGAGCCCAATTTGACTATATATGGGCGGGCCCGAGTTCGACCTCATACAGATAGTCCCCTCGTTTTTCAAAGAGTAATGACGAGAAACGATGTGAGCCGCAACATTTTAGTTATGATGATTGACGATATATTTATGACGCGTGCGGCACGGAAGTCGAAACGTCCCATCAGAAGAACCGAACTATTATACTGATAGTGACGGTGAAATTGTGACGTACGTGGTATGTATCGAAAACGTCTCATCAGAGACAAACCCCTGCAACATCAGGTACACGCCAATTAATGCTTCACCGCTTTGGGATGCGAGGCGCCGCTTTTGAGAGACCATAAATACCCCTCTTCATCTTCATACTCAGCCGTTTAATTTGTCTGAAAAATAGCACCATTCCTTTCTTCAACCTCTCTGAAGTTTTCTCGCAAGTGACCTCCGTTTTGTACTTATCTTTCACCTGCGTCCTCTAACTTCTTTATCTTTTAACGACAATGGCGAAGACCTCTAAATCTATACCTCAGAGGCAGACTCCTTCTTCCTCCCAACACGTTGAAGACACTCAACCTATTGATGTTGAGGAAACAGCAGCCTCCTTTGAAGGTGTTTGTACCGACCGGATGTTCAACCGGGGCAGACTTCAAAGTGGATAAGACTTCTTCAATACCGGGTCGGTGCGAGCCGGTTACGAGATACATTTGTTCAATTACGGATAAGGTCCTCAACAAGGTCAAGGAGGACTGTAATTGGATCGGCAAGTGTGTGGTCGTTCTCTCACCAGAAGAGGCGATCACTACCCACGTGGAGGGTTATTTAAGTGTTTACACTTACCCCTTCACGTTGTGTCTTTTGGACCCGGTCATCGATGCCTTTTGTAAAAGGTACGAAGTGACTTTGGATCAGACCATCCTTCTTTCTGGAGAATAGTCATTCTCCTTCGTGTTTTTGTAAGCATGATCGACGGGCATCTTTTTACCGTCGATCATCTTCTACGGCTGTACAGTCCCCGACTTTACCGAGGGGGATTAATAAAAATTGCTCGTCGGGCGAGGAAAGCCCCCTTCTCTAGCATCGATGAGGATAGAGATCGAGGCTGGTTGGGCCGATATATTAAGGTGAAGACGTCGGATCTGATCCCGGCCGAAGATATGCCTTTTACCGAGAAATGGAACATGAACCGTAAGTGTTTCCCTATCTCTCAATTTGTTCAATATTTTTCCCATCGTCACTTTAATACCAATTTCATATGATGTAGCCGTATCTCGGATGCTAGCCGCGATTCCCCATCTGAAGGAATGGGTTGAAAAAATAGTGTCCCAGAGACCTTATTCAGAACGCGCTTGGCGTGAGCTCTCGAAGGGCCAATGGGAGGCCCGACTCCATGGTGAGACAGGTTAAACTCAAGATCAGCATTTTAGGTTATTGATTTCTAATTTACTCCACTCTCCCTTTGCAGGTTTATTAAAGGACATCGAAATGAGGCCCGTGTCCACAGGCGATGAGGTTCCTTGCTAGCCCTTTGCTTCGACGCAGGAGAAAGAGAAGAAGAGGAAAGAAGCCCCCGGTTCTTCGGAGCCCGGAAAAAGAGACCGAAAAAGAGACCGAAAAAGAGAATAGCTCGCAAGCCCAAGAGAAATATTAGGGATCGAATATTGTCTTCGGACTCCCTTCGTCGATTGAGGAACGAGTCCGAAGAAGATGATGATTTCGATTTTGTGGCTAGTGGGCCATCCCAAACTGAAGGACAAGGAGTCCCCGAGCCGAGAGCTGATGAAACAGACCTTCATCGAGTCGGGGGCTCCGAGATGGGGGCAAGAACCGGGGCTTCTCCCGAGGCAAGGAGGGTTTCGCAGGGAGTCTTAGGCCCCATAGAGTTGATAGATTCTCCTTCCTTCTCGGAATTGACACTCAATGAGGCCCAAGCAGCAAAAGAACGTTCCCCAGGCGGGGGCCATGTACCGGAAGGCCCTTTCCGTGGTTTCTTCGATGGCGTGGATTCGGCGTCTGTGGAAAATACCTTTGGGCTCGGCAACCTGGAAGTACCGAGGAAAAGACCATCCACCGGTACGAGCGGGGTTTCTTTTGGTCCGAAGTTGGTCGACAGATTTCCTGCTCCGAGTTCATACCCTGATCGAAAACGGATCATATCCTTCGCCTTTTTAGTAGGCCTTATTTCCCTTCGAATTTCATTAACTCGGAATGACCTCAGCTTTTTAAGGTCCAAGGTTAGCCTTAGTAGCCCTTGCTTCCCTTCGAGTTTTGTTTACTTAGAATGGCCTTAGCCTTTTAAGGATCGGGGTTTGCCTTAGTAGGTCTTACTTCCTCTCGAGTTTTATTAACTTGGAATGATCGTATCCTATTAAAGATCGGGGTTTGCCTTAGTAGGTCTTATTTCCCCTCGAGTTTTATCAACTCGGAATGGCCGTAGCCTATTAAGGATCGGGGTTTGCCTTACTAGGTCTTATTTCCCCTCGAGTTTTACTAACTCGGAATGGCCGTAGCCTATTAAGGATCGGGGTTTGCCTTAGTAGGTCTTATTGCCCCTCGAGTAAGTTTTCTTTTCGGTGAGTCCCCAAGTGAAACGGTGTTTATTTGAACAAAAATTAAAGATGGCCCTTAGGCTTGTCTGATCGAAGATAACATATTTGTATATAAGAGATCTTTATTCTCGTTCATGTGCTTGTACAATTTAAGCTGGGGTTCGATCAATCTATCTGGGAACGGTTCCTTTGACCGTTTGACCCTTACATTGAATCCTAATGATCTTTGATTCTAGAGATGTTTTCCTAAGCCAAAGTAGTCAAGCAGCCCTCCAATATTTGAGGTCGATTGATGATTAACATCGAATATTGTTGTCACCAAATTTTTATCGGCCTTCAAATCTAAGTTAGCACGATTTACTGGTTGCCTCGTTAAAAACCTTGGGTAAAATCCAGTTTGGGACAAAACCGGTTCAAGGGAAAAAGAGTCCAACACTTGCTTTCAATCCTAATATCCCGTACTCCCCGATTCAAGGCAACTTTATTCGGTACCTGCGAATGTTAGTTTGCTGATGTAGAATAAAAACAAATAAGAATAATGAATGAAGGATCGTACCTTAGCAGTAGTACCGTTTCAAGTGACTTATGTTCCAGTTGTTTGGTAGTTGTTTGCCATACATTGTTCCAAGCTTGTAGGATCCCTTTCTGGTGATTTTTATGACAGAGTAAGGTCCTTCCCAGTTTGGTCCCAATTTCCCTTCATTCGGATTTCGTGTGTTGGGTGTGACCTTCCTAAGGTTGAAGTGTCGAAGATGGGTTATCCTGTTGTAATATCTTTCGATCTTTTGTTTATGAGCGGCCAATCGAACAAGGGCAGATTCCCTTCTTTCATCCAATAGTTCCAAATTCGTTTTCATAGCCTCGTGGTTCGATTCTTCGGTCGCATAGCGGAATCTGACACTTGGTTCTCCGACTTCGACCGGTATCAAAGCTTCGGCACCGTAAACCAGGGAAAAAGGAGTGGCTCCTGTGCTCGATTTCTCGGTCATGCGATATGCCCACAGGACTTCAGGCAATATTTCCTTCCATTTCCCTTTCGCATCGGTTAACAACTTTTTGAGATTTAGAAGTATTGTTTTGTTGGTAGATTCGGCTTGTCCATTCCTGCTGGGGTGGTAGGGCGTTGATAGGATTCTTTTGATCTTGTTATCTTCGAGGAATTTTGTCAATTTGCTACCGAAGAATTGTTTCTCGTTGTCACACACGATCTCTAATGGCATTCCAAACCGACATATGATGTGATCCCATAGGAACTCGATTACTTCTTTTTTCCCAACCTTCTCTTATGCCTGCGCTTCCACCCATTTAGACAAATAATCAGTCATAAAAATAATGAATTGAGCCTCACCTGATGTGTAGGGAAGAGGGCCAACGATGTCCATTCCCCACTTCATGAACGGCCATGGTGATAAGACCGAGTGTAACGTCTCTTTGGGTCGATGGATCATCGGGGCATGCCTTTAACATTCTTTACATTTTCGAACGAACTCCTTCGCGTCCTTTTCCATGTCGACCTAATAATAACTAGCTCTGAGTATTTTTTGGATTAGGGGTTCGAAACTGGAGTGATTCCCACAAGTGCCTTCGTGGATTTCTCTTAAAATATATTCGGTGTCACCCGGTCCCAGGCATATCGCGAGGGGGCGTAGAACGTTCTTCTAAATAAAGTTCCATCATCGGACAAGAAAAATCGAGCTGCCTTTGTACACAAGGCTCTTGATTCTTTTGGATATGAGGGCAGTTTTCCGGAGCTCAGATATTCTATGTACTTTTTCCTCCAATCCCAAGTTAGACTCGTCGTATTGGTTTTCGCGTGGCCTTCTTCCACTACCGACCTCATGAGCTGTACGACCTTTTCGGATTCGATCTCATCATCTTCGACCGACGATCCCAAACTGGCGAGGGCATCAGCTTCGCTGTTTTGCTCTCGAGGTATGTGTTGTAAGGTCCATTCTTTGAACCAATGTAGCATAACTTGTAGTTTGTCTAAATATCTTTGCATTCGTCCTTCTCTGACCTCGAATGTTCTGTTGACTTGAATCACCACAAGAAGGGAGTCGCACTTAGCTTCGATTATTTCCACTCCCAGGATTTTGGTTAGTTCTAAACCTGCAATCATGGCCTCATACTCTGCCTCATTGTTAGTTAACTTGACAGTCTTGATAGATTGTCGAATTGTGTTTCCGGTTGGGGGCTTTAGCACGATGCCAAGCCCTGATCCCTTCGCATTCAAGTCACCATCTGTCAGGGTCCATACTCCCAAAGGAGTCCCCGATCCGGCCAGTAGCTCTCTTTCGACCTCGGGTATTAGGGATGGTGTAAAATCGGCAACGAAATCTGCCAACACCTGAGATTTGATGGCGGTTCGAGGTCGATATTCAATATCGTACCCGCTTATTTCGATAGCCCATTTGGCCAATCGGCCGGAGAGCTCGGGTTTATACATTATGTTTCTTAACGGGTAAGTCGTTACTACGCATATGGGATGACACTGGAAATAAGGCTTCAGTTTTCTGGAAGTGCTCAACAAAGCGAGTGCCAGTTTTTCCAAGTGAGGGTACCTAGTCTCGGCCTCGCCTAAGGTCCTACTAACATAATAAATTGAAAATTGCGTACCTTGCTCTTCTCGAACTAGAACTCCACTTACCGCTACCTCCGAGACCGCAAGGTTAAGGTATAGCTGTTCGCCTATCTTCGGTGTATGTAGCAAGGGCGGGCTAGACAGATACCTTTTGAGCTCTTCTAAAGCATGTTGGCATTCCGGTGTCCATGAGAAGTTGTTCTTCTTTTTCAACAGATCGAAAAATCGATGGCTTTTATCGGACAATCTTGAAATAAATCATCCCAAAGCGGCTATCTGGCTTGTCAGTTTTTGTACAGCCTTCACATTATCTACGACGGTGATATCCTCAATAGCCTTGATCTTTTCAGGGTTGATCTCGATTCCACGATTCAAGACCATGAAACCGAGGAACTTGCCCGAGCCTACACCAAACGCGCATTTTTCCGGGTTCAACTTCATGTTGTATTGCTTCAATACGTCGAATGTTTCCTGAAAATGGTTCAAATGGTCCTCTGCTCGCAGGGACTTAACTAACATGTCGTCAATATAAACTTCCATTATTTTTTCTAGTTGTTTTTCGAAAATTCGGTTTACTAGGCGTTGGTAAGTGGCTCCTGCATTTTTTAACCCAAATGGCATCACATTGTAACAGTATGTGCCATAATTAGTGATGAAGGATGTTTTGGGTCTATTCGTATTTGGTTATAGCCAGAGTAAGCATCGAAAAAACTAAGGGTCTCATGGCCAGCGGTAGCATCGATCATGCAATCGATGTTGGGTAAAGGGAAAGAGTCTTTTGGGCATGCCTTATTTAAATCCTTATAATCTACACACATTCTTAGTTTATTTCCTTTTTTAGGGACTACTACTACGTTTGCTAACCATTCCGGGTATTTAACCTCCCGAATGGACCCTATCTTTAGAAGTTTAGTTACCTCATCCTTGATGAATGCATGTTTGATCTCGGACTGAGGCCTCCTTTTCTGCTTGACCGGTCGGAACTTCTGATCTAATCTCAGCTTGTGAGTAGTTATCTCCGGCGGTATACCTGTTATATCAAGGTGGAACCAAGCGAAGCAATCTTCGTTAGTTATAAGGAATTGGATAAATTTTGTCCTGAGATTGGAGCTTAGGCCCGAGCCCAGATATACCTTTCGTTCGGGCAAGTCTTCTCGAAGTGTGACTTGCTTGATTTCCTCAATCGTCGATTTGGTGGAATCGGACTCATCGAGGCTGATGAAAGATCTAGGGATTCCGTAATCGTCATCCTCGACATATGTTTGTTTATCCATATTTGTCGAAGATGATGTCTGTGATTGCTATTTTATCTTGTTCTCGACCCTTTGCGAAGGAACTGTAGGTGCTGGTGTTATTTCTTCCACCGCGAACATCTCTTTCGCAGCTGGTTGTTCCCCGTAAACCGTTATAATTCCATCGGGTGATGGGAATTTTAACACTTGATGCAGCGTTGAAGGCACGGCTCTCATGTCGTGGATCCATGGTCTCCCGAATAGAGCGTGGTACCTCATATCCCCTACGATTATGCAAAACTTCATTTCTCGAACGGTTCCAGTAGTGTTTATCGGTAACGTTATTTCACCCTTGCTGGTTTCACAAGCCATATTGAAACCATTGAGTACTCGGACTGTAGGAACAATTCTATCCATCAGGCCGAGTTGTTCTACGACCCATGATTGGATTATATTGGCCGAACTGCCCGGGTCGATCAATATGCGTTTTATTCTAATTATGTGTATAAGCACAGATATTACTAGTGCGTCATTATGGGGTTGTATAATTCCCTCCCCTTGCTAAAATGTAAGATCCCCTCCGTCGCGTAATCTCGAGTGCGCTTTTCCCTGGTGATGAATATCTTGGTGCGTTTCAGCATCGGACCTTGAGGGGTATCTACACCGCCGATAATCATGTTGATCGTGTGTTATGGCTCTTCCTGGCTTGCCTGTTTATTTCTATTCCCGAAATGATTCTTCGCTCGGTCGCTCAAGAATTCTCGAAGATGTCCGTTTTCGAGCAACCTTGCTACCTCCTCTCTCAATTGTCGGCAATCTTCTATTCTATGACCGTGAGTACCGTGATATTTGCATATCAGATTAGGATCCCTTTGGGCTGGATCCAATTGTAACGGTCGAGGCCACTTAGTGTCTTTGATGCGACCGATAGCTGATACGAGGGTGGCTGCATCAATATTGAAATTGTACTCTGATAACCGTGGTGCCTCTTGATGACCGGTGGTTCTCTCGAAGTTTCCTTTAACTATGGACCCTCGGTTATTCTGACCTCGATCATTTCTCCTTTCGTGTCTTGGGGAGTTTTGCCTTGCTATAGTGATTTTTCAATCCCTATGGTATGGCCAATGCCGTTCTCTATTCAATCTTGGTTCACGATAAATCTCCCTTCGAACTCTATCATGAGTTCTGACGGGATAGATGGATCCCGAAGGGGCTCCAAGCTGATCATCTTCGACTCTGATTTTTTATTGATATCGGTTATGTACATCGACCCATGTGACGGCAGGATATTCTATCAAGTTTTGCTTGAGTTGCTGTGAAGCCGTCGAGCTTCGAACGTTGAGCCCCTGGGTGAAGGCCTGAACAACCCAATCGTTAGTGACCGGTGGCAGGTCCATCCGTTCCATCTGAAAACGAGATACGAATTATCTGAGCATCTCGTTATCCTTTTGTCTGACTTTGAATAGGTCCGACTTTCACGTTTCAACCTTGATGGCGCCTGCGTGTGCTTTTACAAAAGAATCTGCGAGCATAGCGAAGGAGTCAACTGAATTAGGGGGTAAGTTATGATACCATGTCATGGCTCCCTTCGACAAGGTTTCCCCGAACTTTTTCAAAAGAACGGATTCGATCTCGTCGTCTTCCAAATCGTTCCTTTTTTATAGCGCATGTGTATGCGGTCACATGCTCGTTTGGATCGGTCGTTCCATTGTACTTGGGAATTTCCAGCATGCGGAATTTTTTGGGTATTGGTTTTGGAGAGCCGCTCAATGGGAAAGGTTTTTGTACAAATTTTTTAGAATCCAGGCCCTTTAATATCGGGGGTGCTCCTGGGATTTGATCCACCCTGGAGTTGTACGTCTCCACCTTTTTGTCATTTGTCTCGATTTTTTTCTCTCCGGATTCAACTCGTCTAGTTAATTCCTCGAGCATCCTCATAATCCCGGAGTTTGCCCCCGATTCACCCTCATTCGGCTCTCCCGTCACTGGTTCATTCCTAGGAACAGTTCCCCGAAAAGGGCCAAACTGAGCTTTGTTCGATATTTGGCTTCGATTTTGTAACCGAGCAATGGCTGCCTGTTGGGCTTGCAACATTTCGAAGATCATCCTGAGGCTGATCCCGTCCTTTTCGTCGTTTTGGGGATTTTGTGTCGTTGACCGAGGTTCCCTACGAATGCTATTTGACGAGCCAGTAGTTTGATCTGCATCGACTGCCACTTGTGAATTAGCGTCGATCGGAACTTCATCACCGGGTGCTGCGTTGTTGTTTTCTCCTTGATTATCCAATTCATTATCGATGTACAAAGGCATAGATTGAGAATGCGACATAGCCTTATTGCAACCTGAAATCAGAGATACTTCGAAAAGCAAGTGTAAAACAATTTGCGTGACAAAAAATTATATCAAACACTCACTATTATTCTTGGCCCCACGGTGGACGCCAAACTGTTTACCCTAAATTTCGGATAACAATTGAATTTATATGCGGTTTTAAGGATATGTGATCAATTTGATACAAGTAACGAATAATATAACGGAAATTAAAGTCAATAAATAAATGGAGAAGAGATGCAAACCACAAGCCTCGGATAATCCTGATCTTGACTGATTCTTTCAATGTGAATGGAACCAGATGAATAAAGTAATGTATAAAAATAATAAAAGTTATTTTCTTTTCTTTGTATTAGATGATTTTCGTCAGATGCCCTTTGGACAATTACATTGCCCCTTTATATAGTTGGGGATAATCTTTTATACAAGGTAAGAATCTATTTACAAAGTAAAATATCCCTTGATTTGCTGATTCAACGGTCTTATTGATTGAAGCCGAGATTCCCACCGTGATACTCACCCATCACAGATTTTCCGGTCCTTTCGTCATTCAAATTTGATGACCTGCCCTAGAACGTTTCCTGGAATCGAGCTCGATAGACTCATTTCGGTTATTCTGGCTTCGTACTTTGACTCAACGTCGTTTGGTCTCCACCCCGATTTATCGAGCCGTAATCACGATGGATACTAACCGCATAGAATCGAGTCCAATTTGACTATATATGGGCGGGCCCGAGTTCGACCTCATACATAAACCAAAGTTGGATATCATTGGTTCGTGTAATGGGTTCATTTGTTTGCTGAATGGTGGAATGTATAGTGGAAATCATTTGGTTTACATTTGCAATCCTCTTTTGGGCAGTGTTTCAAGCTTAACTATTCCGATAAAAGAGTATGTCATGTTGCGTGGGGATTTTGCTTTAGTGAGGCCTCTGGACAGCATAAAGTAGTGAGATCAGTATGGGATCGTCCAGAACTATATGAATTGGAGGTTTATACTCTTGGAGTTGATAAGAAATGGAGAAATGTGGGCGAAGCTCGCCCACACCCACGGGATCACTTACCAATGTTAATGTCAATGGTTCTCTTCATTGGATGGATAGTGAAAATCACAAAAAAAGTGCCAGCGCCTGCATTTACTCCTTTGATATTGAGACAGAAGAAGTGAAGTCCGTGCCACTTCCACCTGGCCTAGAAGCTCCATCCTCTTGCTTGAGGCTAGTCGAGTTGGGTAATTGTCTGTGTCTGTGTTTGTCCGATAATAGCTATAGGCAACATGTCGATATATGGTGGATGAAAGAGTATGGAATAGCTGAATCATGGACTAAAGATCGCATTTTGATGGATTGCGTTCTGCCTGATTACGTCAGGGTACATTTATACCAATCATAATCTGGAAAGATGGAGAAATCTTGACGCGAAGGAACATGGCACCCAGCTAGTTTCTTACAGCCCAAAGGAGATTAAGTTTAGGAAGGTCAATGTTTACAGTAGTGGCATTGCAGTGACTAAATAGGTTCCAAGTTTTTACTCGCTCAAGACTGTCATGGGGGACAGCTTTCAAGTCTCAAATGTTTATCCGAAGGCTAAGATAGTTTAGTATTTGTTTTGTTTTCCTTCCTCCTGGATATGATGTTTTGCTTCTGTGTTTCTGGCATAATTTACTTTAAACTTTTGAATTCTAGTAGAACAACAACTCTCTGCCTATTTTAGTATACATCGTCCATTTTTCACAATAGTAGTTACTTGCATTAAAAATTCTCTAAAACTGCATTTCTTTTATCCATTCCATCTTGCATCTGTGTACTTGGTAATGACTTACAATTTTAGGCACATTCATAAGATTAGAGGCAAACTGATGTGTGAGCTTCAATGGAGTGACATGGACAATGATGATTCATATAGCTAACTCCCACTTATAGTTTAGAGACACTAGTCAATTTTCTGGTATTTGGTGAGATACTAGTTTCAGTATTACTTCTTTTCTTGAATAATGGTGCTGAAGTTTCTACCAAGACCATCAATTCCCATATGCTTGTTCTATGTAT
This sequence comes from Nicotiana obtusifolia, assembly GCA_002018475.1. Classification (NCBI taxonomy): domain Eukaryota; kingdom Viridiplantae; phylum Streptophyta; class Magnoliopsida; order Solanales; family Solanaceae; genus Nicotiana; species Nicotiana obtusifolia. The sequence continues at coordinate 26,296 of MCJB01045016.1, read as the reverse complement.
TAGGAGAAAATAGAAAGAAGCATGTTTCTTCATAATAATTTTATGGAATTATTATGGTGTAGCCAGTTAACGATCGTAGTTAACTACAACGTTCATATTCCTTTAAGGAATTGACAATATCATATATCAAGACCAAAAAAAAAAAAAGACAGTATCTTATATGAATGATATGATATTGGCAAATGAGAAATCATTAGGCTAGAGAAAATATTGGGTTGTATTCATACAATTTCCTCTTCTTTAACATCGATTACAGAAAATGGAAAGAAGAAAAGGAAGGAAAGAAACTCTTTACATTTTGACTCTTGAACATGAAGATATACTAGATATTGAAGAGGAAAAGAGAGATAAGAAAAAAGGTTTTTGGTACTTATAGAAGGCCTACAACTGGTGAATGTGCAAAGATTAACTTATCTTTGTTAGCAGTACTAGTATAACCCCAATTTTGGCAAATGCTTTTCCTTCTTGGTTTTGCCTCTCCAAGCATAGTTATAATGTCTCTCATTGATGGCCTTTCTTTCGGAAGCTTTGCTGTGCAAAGAAGTGCAATCTTGAGGACAACAAGCATCTCTTCTTGAACATGTTTACATTGTCCAGCTACATCATGATCTAATGTTTCCTCTGATGCCTTGTTGTTCACTTTCCTTCTAACCCATTCTACAATGTCAATGGATTCTCCGAACGAAGAGTCTAATGGCATTTTTCCAGTCAGAAGCTCCAAAAGCACCACCCCATAACTGTATATGTCGCTCTTCTCGTCAACCTTCAATGTGTATCCATATTCTGCCAAAACAAAAGAGAAAGCACAATGAATTTCTTAAACTATATGGATATGAAATGAAACCATTTTAAGGTTAAAAAAATAAATTTTACCTGGTGCTATATAGCCATATGATCCTGCTACCATAGAGACAGTCTCATTCTTGTGAAGCATCATTCTCGCCAAGCCAAAATCTGCAATTCTCGCCTCAAAATCTGAATCAAGAAGAATGTTGCTTGACTTGACATCCCGATGTATGACTGGTGGATGGCAATCATGGTGAAGGTAAGTGAGGCCATGAGCAATACCAAGAGCAATGTTGTACCTCGACAACCAATCCACGAGCATTTTTGCAGCTTGTTTCCCATGTAAAGCAGCTCCAAGATTTCCATTAGGCATGTATTCAGATAACATCATGACATCAGTCTCATTGTGAAGATAACCTAATAGCCTAACGATGTTCCTGTGACGAAGCTTCCCCAAAAGATCTACCTCTGCAAAGAGTTCTTCTCCTGCTTCAATGTCCCCATTTGTTCTCCATAACTTTTTAACTGCTACAACAGAATGTGGCCTCTGAATCTCAGCCTTGTAGACAATTCCATTGCCACCAATTCCTATCACATTTGACTCCTTTAGGCAAGCAAGAATATCAGAACTTGTGAAGTTAAGCCTCTGGAATGCTACAAGCCTCCAAGGCCATTCTGAATTGTTCTTGTTGAAGCGAAAATCTTTGAAGAAGCTGTTGCACAAGTACCATCTGTTGTACATTGATCTTCCTGCTAGAACCATGATCCCAACAGCTATGATTACCGAGATTCCAACAATAAATCCCACGATTATGTGATTCACACGAGTCTTCCTCACGTTTGAAGTGGTGATGAGATTTTGAGAACATGGTGGAAGTATGCCACCACAAAGTCCAGCATTGCCTATTAGATCATTGGGATTAATGGTCATTAATATCCCATTGCTTGGAACTGGACCCTCAAGTTTATTGTAGGACAGATTAAGCATTTCTAGAGCTGCGGAGCTACCAAAGTCCATTGGTATTTTTCCAACTAGGGAGTTGTTCGATAAATCAAGAATAGATAAAGTTGGCAATGTGGCAATGTGAGTTGGGATTTCACCACTGAATTGATTGTTGCTAAGATTAAGATTCACAAGGCTTTCACATGAAGCAATACTCTGAGGAACTTTCCCCGTGAAATGGTTGCTCGAAAGATCAAGCGATGAAAGGGATGGACAATCTTGGAATTGGTCAGGAATGTTGCCTTTAAGATTGTTATTCGATACTGCAAACGTTTGCAGGCTAGGAATAGACAAAATGCTAGATGGCAAAGATGACTCAAGGTGGTTCGAGGAGACATCGATAAAAGAAAGTGTAGAAGACAAAGTGAAATCCTCAGGAATTTCACCAGTGAGATTGTTATTAGCCAATTCCAATCTTTGAAGCTTAGGAAGAGTTCCAAATCCAATTGGGATTACACCTGAAAGAAGATTATTTTGGATTCTAACTCGGACGAGTGAAGAACAATTAGAGAGGCCTAATGGGATTGGTCCAGAGAAAGAATTGTTAAAGAGAATGAGCTTTGTTAGATTGCCAGAATCACACAAACCAAGAGGGATCTCACCTGTCAAGAAATTAGAAGAAACATCTAACCATTGCAAGGGAGATTTTTTCCCTAGATTCATAGGCAAAGAACCATTTAAAGAATTTTGCCATAGTTCAAGTATCTCAAGATTTTCTAACTCACCAAGCTTTGTTGGAATAGGTCCAGTTAAGTTATTGCACATGAGATTTAGCAGCTGCAAATTCTTCAAACCTGCCAACTCATTCGGAATCTCCCCTGAAATGTTGTTATCAGAAAGATCCAAGTAAACTAAAGATGTAATATTTCCAAATTCAGCTGGAATCTTCCCTTCAAAACTGTTCTGATACAAATACAGAGTGGTCAGATTCTTCAACTTGCCTAATTCAGCTGGTATTTGACCACTTAAACTGCCAACAGCCAAGTCAAGATACTGAAGGCTACTTAGATTACCAAACTCAGTTGGAATTGAACCTTCAAACTGATTGTATCCAAGAATTATAGTCTCTACAGCTTTCAATTCACCGAGCTCCCGAGGGATCTCTCCTGTAAGATTATTCCCTGAGAGTCCAAGAAACTTCAAATTCTGAAGATTCTTGAATGATACAGGGATTGAACCTTCGAAGAAACTCCCTCGAAAATCCATGATTTCGAGCAATGTAGCATTTCCAAGATCCTGAGGGAGAAACCCCTCAAAGTTATTGCTAGAAGCATTGAGATATCTTAATCCAGAAGCCATTCCAAGACCTGATGGGAACTTGCCAACAAAGTTATTTTGGCTCACATCAATGCTCTTTAAAGAAATCAGATTGGCCAATGATTTTGGCAATGCAGTGGAGAAATCATTGCAACAAAGATTTAGTGAAGATAAACTCTTTAGCCCTTGAATTTGATCAGAAACTCTGCCACTGAGATTCATGTTTGACAAATCAAGATTCTCCACAAAACCTTTGGAGTTGCACAAGACACCAGTCCATTTACAATGAACAGAACTTGCACTTGAGTTTCCATTGTTTGGAAAATTCCAGTCTTTGAGTTGATCCATTGGATCAACAAGACTGGACTTTAGTGCTAACAATGTTGAAACTTCATCTCCATTTGATGAAACAATGAAAAAACCAATGAAAAATAACAAGAAAAAGAGATGATTTTTCATGGTTTGATCTTTTCACAAATTTTCTTCTCTCTGTTAATTTAGTTATACAACATTCTTTTTTGGTTCTTGAGAACAAACTAGTATGAAAGTGACCAAAATAACTTATACTACTATTTCATAAGTAGTGTTAATCAGTTAGTTATCATGATTAACTATAGATGGGACCCATATCTATCTGTATGCATGTTTTTTTCTTTTATTTCATTTTTGAGGGGTAGGGGTGGGGTTAGAGACTAAGAATGTAATGATTAGACACTAATGAAGAGGGATTAGTAATTAATTAATAAATTAAATTGGGGAGTTCGTGAGGCCTTGGGATATGGGATCTGAACCAGCTATGGGTTTGTACCTAATGACTGTAAAGGTTTTGGAGTTATTGAGAATGGAACCGACATTAAAACATGGGAAGGAATGTGTTTGCTGTGATTATTTACTTATTTATGAAAAACATACTACTACTAACTTGTTTTGGTTGTTTTGTACTTTGTCTCATAATTGTTCAAAGGTCAAACCATTCTGAATAACTTCAGTTTCTTTTTCGTCTTTTAATCTATGTCGATAAGATTTACTACTATCACTGCTCTTTCAGTTTTTGTCAGTGTTGTGGTCTGTTGGAAGAGAGTTGTGAGGTGCATAGTTTAATCAAATTGTGGTTTTATTTTTTCCCCTCATTTTGACCAAGGAAATTCTACTTTTAGTGTCTTCTGTTTTTTATGGTTGATTGAAACTTACTCACTCAGTTCAAGAGATCAAGGAGAGGGAGCTTGACGAGCACTCGCAAGAGCGCGACCGGCAGATTTAAAACTGTTAAAGTAAAATAGTACGAAAGTATCTTTCAAAAGTTTTACCTTTTCTTGTACGTTCGAGTATAAATAGAAAGTTTCTAAATGCATAGGGATCGGAGACTCTCGATTGATTGGTTGCAATATTCACGAGGTTGTATATAATCCAATGTTCAATGATATGACTTTTTTACTGACTGAATTGCTTGAATCTTCTTTTGATTTGAGACGAATTCATTTTTTTATTGAAAGTGCTTTTGATAGAGAATAGGAAATTACTTGTCCACTATACTAGAAATATATTTTCACTTTTATTTGTCAGCAGATTAAGAGAAAGACATATTTTTTGTCAGTTTTACCCTTATCATTAATTACTTATTTCCTAAATCATTTCCCAAGATGCTATCATTATTATGGGTAAACTTGTAAAATACATACTTCATTTTTTAACGGGAGTGTTAAGTCAAAAATAAATAACTAAAAATAAATGGAGAGAGTAAATGATATAAAACATTAAATGGTATTAAATTTTTATACCATTTAAGTTTCAATCAACCATCAAAAAGAGAAGATACTAAAATCATTTAAGTGAAAGAAAAATAATAGCAACAGTGCATATAAAGGTCTCTCTAAGCATATACTACATTTCTATATACAAAGAATTTGAGTCAAAGCAACAATGAATGTTAGAGAAGGGAAAAAGTGAGTATATTAACTAGCAATTTACTGTCTAAAGCTGATTCTAAAAATAAAAAATAAAAAAAATAATAATAAAAAAACCAATCTAAAGAATGGAGGCGAATAACCTCTCAACTTAGAAAAAGATTTACCACCTGAGTTACTCCTCACCAAAAATGAAGAAAAAAATTGCTATACGGGTCGACGTGAGGCAGGTTTAGGCAGGTTTAGGCGTGACGAAGCAAGACAGGATAGGCCGGGTTAAAAATAGAAAATTTTTGCTATGCAAAACAGAGTACGGTGGGTTAAAATATTTGAGGTTTAAGATTCAACCCGCACCGCAATTATCTCGTCCCACCTCATTGCCATATCTGTAATAGTGATAGTTGATTCGTCATGAATTCTAATGGACAAGATTACTTGGGAGCAAAGGGGAATTACACAAGATTTTTTGTAACTGATGTTGCCTATAATTACGACTCCATATGTAAGCAGTTTGGGCATGGGGTCATAGAGGTTTTAAGAATATATTTTTTGTTCTAAATTGATGTTTACGTTGCATTATTTTCAAGTAGTCAATCTAATTTTTTACACACACACACACACATATATATATATATATATATATATGTGTGTGTGTGTGTGTGTGTGTGTTGGTGTCTCCTTACAGTGAGAGTAGAAAATAACATGATTGTACTCTTTTTAATGTATGTCTATATCAGTTTTTAAGGACTGAAACCACCAAATACCGAAACGAGAGAAAATAATTTATAAATTTAAATATTTAATACAAACATTTCTATTTCAGTTCTAGGGCAGTTAACCTAGCTCAAAATGCTTTGTTTTTCACCCGTCGATATAGTGGTAGAGTATATTAATAAAGCATTATACTCATAGAACAAACAGAAACAAACAAATTCAAGTGGAATCCAAAAATAAAAATAAAATAAGTAACACTAATCAAATGGCTGTAATGTAATCTCAACATGTTAGTGCATGTAAAATGGTTGGAAGTATCTCTTCTTTGGTGTACTTTTTAATAACATTTTTCACATATATACCCATGTAAAATAATTTGTAATGACTATTATATGCAAAAATAGAGAGAAAATTAATGATTGTCCGAGTACATAAAAACAGCATTCCTCCAAATAATGACATGGCTAATTTTGCAAAGTTTACTTGGTAATCACATGGACCCATCTGGCAAAGTGAATCTTAATTAATATATATACTTTTTTTATTTACATGATAATAATCTGCAAGTTCTTGAAAAGGTTGATATGTGTGATTGTGATATGATATGTTAATAAATTAAATAAATTTTTTTTCTCTCTCTAAAGAAAAAGGTTGGAAGCCATGTGAAGAGGACCTGAAGTTGCAGCAGCAGCTTCCTTTTGGGAATGAATGATTTAATGAAACTATGCATATCCCATTTAATTGCATTATTGGAAGGGACACTTCTTAGACCCACATTTGCCACACTCAAACAGCTACATGTGTTTTCAAATAAAAATAAAAAGAACCGTCATCTTCAAAAAGATCAAGAAAAATCAACATTTTTGTTTCAAGGGAAAAGAAGAAGAGAAAAACATATAGTGCTATTATTGAAACAATAGTAAGAATTCATGAGGTGGAGCATTAGGTGCCCCCACATGGCTTTATACCAAAGCCACCATCAAGATTTCATCATAGAACCAATTATTTGAGATAATTATATCTTTCCTTTTTTCTTCTCTTTAAACCTTCTTTTATCTTTTCAGCATTAGTCTTATTAAAATTAATAATATGCCTGAATTTTAATATACATATGATTATGAAGATATTGACTTTAAATCTGAACAAAAAATAAGTAAGACTATCTTTTTATTCGCATATGAAAGTGTATGCATATGATTCTTTCTCGCCTGAATTTTAATATACATATGGTTATTACAGAGAAATCTTAATTTATGATGATTTAAAGCTATTTATTTGATGAAACACACTCCAAAAGATAGTGATATTGGTCATGAGCAATGTAAAGTAATAGCTATTGGTGGTTGTAGTTAGGTGAGGTAGCTGACGATGGTGGTTGTGTAGTGGAGCTGATGGTTATGTGGTGGTGCTAGAGATGATGGTTACATGGTGGTGCAAGTTAGTGGAGAAGGTTGTTGTTGGTGGTGGGTACCAGCAGAGGTGGTTGGCGGTGGTGATGGAGGTTGTTGGCAGCGGTGGTGGTGGTGGCACCTGGACAGAGGTGATTGGTGGTTGCAATCAATAGTTGATACTCCCTTCGTTTCAAATTAGATGAGGTACTTTTCTTTTTAGTCTGTTCCAAAATAAATGATACATTTCTAAATTTGGTAATAATTCAATTAAACTCTTCATTTTACCCATTTTATCCTTAATGAAAAATTTTTATAACCACACAAATGTCATGGGCCCATAAAGCTTTTACCTCTTAAGCTTTTAAGTCTACAAGTTTCAAAAGTCTTCTTTTTTTTTCTTAAACTCCGTGCCGAGTCAAACTATCTCATCTAAATTAAAATGGAGGAAGTAGTTGATAAAGGATGAAAAATGCATGTTGAGAGTGTGTTTGTGTGTCATTTCTTGTGTGAGTTGTGGGAGTTCACACTGCTTTTAAAGTGAAAATATGCTCATTACGTGTTTCTTATGTATAGGAACAAACTTATGCGAAAAATGATCAAATAGGAGAAAAATTGATTAAAAAAGAGCTGAAGAGAAAAGTCCTGGACAGTGAAGCGAGGTTCACTTTGCCAGACCGGGACCAGAGCAGAAGAAACCAGAAAGTCCCGAACAACAAAGCGAGGTTCACTTCGCCAGACCGGAACCAGAGCAGAAGAAATAGCTTCTCTAGTCCAAAATAGAAGAAGGAAAATTTGTCCCATATAAACCCTAGTCGCTATAAATACATCCTTAAATGTGCTTTCGAGAGGGATACACTACTTTGGAAGGAGAGAAGACTTTGGGGAGGCAAGAACACTGTAGGAGCAAGGCGAAGAATTCTTCTACGAGTTTTCACTTCCTTTTTCCTAGTTCCACTATTGGTTATGAATTCTAGTATTGTCGTTTTGCATACTATTATGAATAACTAATTTATTATCTAGGGTTTTGATGGAACCTTTTGTAGGATAAATTCCTGTTATATTTTTATATAATTGAACCGTTGAATTTCTCTACTTGTTCAACTACGCGTTTATTGTTGTTGATTGAATGGCCATCAATTGACTGTGCCTATTTAGTGTGTTTGCTTGGAAAAAGGTATATATTTAGGTAGTTATTGAACAACATCACTCCTAATATATATGAGGAATCAATACAGAGGATTTAAAGATAAGATTAGGAATAACGAGACCTTGATGCGATCTTAGTGAGTGATGAATTAGTATCAACTAGCGTAGTTCGGAAGAATACGTCTAGTAAATTGTGGTAGTTGCTCGTAAGAGAATTACGACACCCGAAGTACTCGCGATCGGTAGAGAATACTTACGCAAAATTATATAAGACGTAGAGGGTAGGATTCCGACAATTAGGGAAATCATAATTCTAGGCTTCCTTTATCTTGTCTCCAATTTTATCCTCGTTAGTTGATAATTTTACTGCTTTCTAGAATTTGTTAGTTAATTAGTTAGAAATAAACATTATAATTATAATTAAAAAATTACTTGGACTTGTGTTTCTTAGCGATATTGAACAACTGTAGCTAAGCCTTAGTTCTCTGTAGGATTTCACTCCAGACTTTTAGACCGGATTATATTTGCAGCGACCGCTTGTTCTTTTTAGGACTAGAGTTAGGCGTGATCAAATTTTGGCGCTGTTGCCAGGGATCTAACGGTGTAGCTATAGTTGTACATATTTCTAGGTTTCAAGTTTGAACTTTTATTTTATTTTTTTAGTATTTGATTTTTTTAATTTTAGTTTTACCTGTTGATTTGAAAAATATGATACCTTGGAATTATGGGAATTTAGGTGTTGATAATTTTACTTTTGATCCTCATACATACGAAGGAAACCACCTGGTTATCAAAATGTTTCAGAGAGCGAGTTGTGTGTACCAACTCAATCTTATTTGTGGAATGTGTGTGATGTGTGTGTTGGTCAAGATGATCACTTTCATGGTTATGCTTATATTTCTTATCCTCCCGCAACCCCTTACTATGATGATTCTACTTTTTATTGTGAAGTTAATAGGAATAATGGATCCAGGGATGATGACTTGAAAGAGATCAAGTATATGCTAAGGTGCCTTGTGGAACAAAATAATGAGAAGCAACAGCACACACAAAGGCAAGAGGCTACTATTCACAACTTGGAGGATCAAGTGAGTCAACTAGTTGAAGCATTTAATGCTCAGTAGGCTAATATTATGGTTAGTAGCCAAAAAGAGCGTGAATTAGATGCTGAAATTGAGGTGCAAATGGAGGAGGTCAGAGTAGAAGACCACAATCTATCCAACTAGAATTTGAGGATGTCGATGTTGTAGTAGTGATACTAGAGTTTAGCAAGGACATTGATGATACATATCTAGTTGATTCTAGGGTTATTGGTGTTGAGGATGTTGACAATCTTGAAGTTCCTGTATTTGAGCGCATTGGTCCTCACTCCAAGCATTTTTCTATATTGTGCTTGGATGATGATACGGAAATAGAGTCATCCGAACCAATTGAGGGGTCAAGGAATGAGGAACAAGGTGCCTACATTCTGGAATTCTTCTTGCCAGAAAGTCAGGAGTACACACCTCATTTAAAGGCCAAGAAGTGCAGAATACTACATTATTTTCTTGGGCCAGTTAGATTAGTTCCACCACCCCTAGAACATAACTGAAAACTTGAAGCAAAACTTGTGGTTCAATTCATAAGCTTGAGATGGAGGCAAAAAGTGATTCGCATCATGCCGCGATATTAAATCAAGCGCTTGTTGGGAGGCAACCCTATTATATATATATTTTTTTTAATATTTTTAACTCTTTTTTTGTATTGTTGTGTAGTGTTGTTTTTTTATTTCTCTAGGAGCATGGGAAACAAAGCCATTGGAAGAAAGCAAAACAAGTGAGATTGTTAGAACTAAGTGTGGGGTGCCCGCACAAAGAATCAAGTCTGAGAGAAGTTTGAGTACCCCATGAGCTGCTAATGCTTCGGCCTTTAATCTACCAGGGAGTTTCTTTTACACTCTTGTATTTCTGGGTGTGCATTGGGGACAATTCACAATTTTAATTGTGGAGGAGAAGAGACTGTTTGAGTGATTTTCAATGCTATTTTTGTTGTGTTAAAAAAAAATTAGCTAGAAATAATTCTTCTTGGTTTTTCTTATGGCCACAGTTCTTTTTCAAGGGATGACGCTTTGAACCGCGTAGTAGTTTTTTTCTTGTAGGTAGAATTTAATTTTCAAAAAGTTTTGGACTTTTACCAATAATTTTCATAGACAATTTTTTTGAGTGTTTAAAGTCCAAGAAAAATACAAAAAAAAAAAAAAAAAAAAAAAAAAAAACTTTTTTTCTTCTTTTTTTGAACTGATAATGGCATGGGGAGAACTTGAGTGTTATGCATTTTGACATGTTTTATATCGAGGCTTAGGTCTGGAGCATTTGAACTAAGTACTTTCTTCATGATCTTTGTAATTACATGCTTTGAAAATATGTGTAGCTTTCTTTTGAGACCAAGGCTCATCTTTTGACTCTTGTGACTAATTTTGGTGTGCTTAAATTTTATGACAATTGTGCTTGTTCTTTTAACTTGAGAGCCGGGTCCGAGCCGTCCTGAGTGAGTCACGTGCATTGTGTGAGGTGATATATATATATATATATATATATATATATATATATATATATATATATAAAAGTTTTGGTGTACTCTGTGCCATCCTTGCTAGTCCAGAATTTGCCCCCTGTGTGAGTCGGAGCGAAATGATTAAGTCTTGTAAGTTTGAGAAGAGATATAGGCTTTCTTTGATTGACCATTTAGTATATTTGCCTACCGGTGCTAATATTATCTGTAGTCAATCCTTTTGAGCTTGTCGACCTTTTATTTGTCAACTACATTATAAGCCGAATCCCCTGTATTCTTAATCAAATCTTGTTGAACCTTTACCTCCGCAAGCACTTAAGCATCTAGAAGAGTAAAGAAAGAGATTGTGTAGCTTTTGAGTGGAACCATCAAGAGGCCGACAAGGTGCACTTGTGTATAAACAAAAACAAAGTACTAGCTAGAAATGCCAAATAAAGGAGAGCGTGAAAAAAAAATGAACAAAAAAAAATAACACATCCCATATCTTTGTCTGGGCTAGTAAGTATCTATATGTTAATGTGCTTAATGAAGAAGTGTAAGGTCCCGTTAAAAATTTCCTAATGATTTAAGATTTAAAGTGAGCCAACGGTATTCGGGAATAACGTATTCGAGTATTAAAGGAGAACCATGGGATAGAACCACATCACTTTGAAATGAAAATATGTGTTTAAGGTGTGTTGGAACATACTAAGGAGTTTTGTGAATGGCAAGAACTTGCGTGGAACAATTGGATACATTAAGTGGAAAGGATGTTTCAATTAGCACAAGATGCGACTTCAAACGAATAGAACTCTCACAATATAAAGACTTAGGTGGTGATATACCTACCAAATTAAAGCTCTCTGAGTCAGTTTCCAAAGCATCGAACCGTTTGTCATTTGGATATGTATACAGAATGTTATGGCCATTTTACCAGACCTATGCCATATGCGCGCCCAGAATGCACGGCCGCACATATTAGATAGCTTTTGCCTCATGTGCGCGGCCGATGCACAATCAGCTGCCCCAGGTGCGGGCCCGCGCATGTAGGAGCCAATTAAATACCCCCAAGGCTGGGTAGAGAGAGGAAATAAGTCATTTCTTTAAGCTAGGGCTTGCATATCAAGGGAAATCCGTCCAACACTTCTCTCCCATGAATCAAGGTAATGTTTTTAGAGTAATTTTGAGTTGATTACTACTCTTAAACACTTATATTAACTAGGATTAATCTTGAAGATCCATAGATTTCTATTCAAATCCCCAAATTGGTCAAGAATACTACAAGTTGGGATTTTCAAGAGTCTCACTACAAGAGGTATGTCTACCATCTCTAACTAATCTATGGTAATTATTTATGTATGAAATATGTGTTATGACTTATGGGATGGTGATTGGAAGTTATAAGTGCCTAACTTAGGTAGTGTTGGTGTTGTAGAGATTGTAAAATGGTTTAATTGATGAGATTGATGGTTTGAGATTAAATTGTTAGGCATGCACGTGCTAATGGAAGTAGTGGATGGCCTAGAGGAGATTGTGAGGTGAATCATTGGTGTGGAAGGTGGTTATTAGGTGAAGAAATTCCATTGGAGGGGGTTGTAAAAAGATATGCACACTAGATGTTTGATAAAAAGCTAAATGACTTAAAGCATAGAAATCTTGCTAATATTGGTGCAATTGTGTTGCATTGTTGTAGATTGTAGTTGTTTAGTGTGGTGGAAAGTCGTAGTATTATTAAGGGGCGAATTTCAGGTATGTTGGCTAAACTACTCTCTTAGAATTAGATTTCATGATGTTCTCGTAAGTTTCAAGCATGGTTGGCTCAAGTTCCTAATTTCTATATTCCGAGTTATTCCTTATAAACTTGACTATTCCGAATGAGTCTTATGTCAAAAGGTATATGTTCAAAGTACGGTTTGTGTATTAAAATGTTATGACTTTGAGTCGTGTTCCAAATGAAAGCTAGTATGCCAAATTGTGTGAGAAAAACTCGATATGCTTAAGACTCTTAATTGCTCATATGTGTACCTAAAGTCTTGATGGGAAATGCCTTGTTGATATTCTATAAAGATGCACGAAAGTGAAAAAAATGAGTTGAAGATATAAAGTGTGGCCACCGTGCCAAGAATGAAAGTTATACTTGTGGCTAGAGGTGCCAATGAAATAAGATGATGTGAGAAAGATATGAAATGAGCCTTGATTCAACTGTTCCAAAATTACTTCAAAAGTAGATTTGCCTAAAAGCTTATGTCCTCAAGTCATACCCCAATGTGGCTGTTTTAACTAATGCTATACTTTGTGAGTATTTTCAATGTGTTTTGCATTCTTATATATTCGTGAGTGAAAATTGTGTGTTGCCCTTTTTGGAAAAAAGTATTTCAAGAATAAATGGTGTGTTACTTGTTTATGATTTTAACTTGTGCATCGATTGCCAATCATTTTACTCCATTTCTTGGAAAGAAATCTATTTGCTTAAATTCTTCATTTCTAATGAACTTAAAGTTGTGATTTACGGATTATATATGTTGATATTTATGATGACGATCCACGAAAGAAAAGAAATGAAAGTGTGAAATATGAAATACGGCTACCGTGCCATGAATACGATATGAAAGGTTATGAGGTAAAATGCAATTTGTACTTCTGTTTCCTTTGTATGAAAATCAAAATGTATTTGAGAGTATCGATAATCACGGAGAAAGGGTAGGTTGAAACAACCTAACCCCGAAACTACACGTGTCGGTGTAGGAGCGGATTGTGATTATTCACCTTATTTGGGATGAGATTGATGTGATAAAATTATTCTCCTTATTTGGGATGAGATTGATGTGATAAATTTATTCCCCTTATTTGGGATGAGATTGATGTAATAAAATTATTTTCCCTAATTGGGATGAGATGATTGATAGAAAATGATGATGTTAATCCACACGACATTGTGGTGAGATGGCCTAGCCGATCGGGTCGTGATCAGACGTCATGCCGTACACATGGTGGTGATTGTGCTAGAAATTGTAATTGAAATTGTGATTGAGATTGTGACTGTGGTTGATGCCTCGGATGAGACGGCCTAGACGACCGGATCGTGATCGAACTCCGTGCTAAAAGTACGATGGTATTGTAACAGTGGTATATCAGTGCTAAAGATCTCCCAACCAAAAAAAATATTATTTTCGTATATTGAAAAATTGTAATGTTTCAACTTGGCATTTGGATATCATTGATTGTTACTTTTTACTTCCATTGTATTTTCCCTTTTTATAGTGGCATTCTATTTTGAAAGAGGATATTTAGCTTTACATACTAGTACTATTTCATATGTACTAACGTTCCTTTTGTCGGGGTGCTGCGTCTTCAATGGATGCAGGTGGTTCAGCAGCGGTCAGTTTTGATCCTCGTTAGTGGTTACTCCCTATTCAGCAGGTTTTGGTAAGCCCTACTATATTCCGGGACTGATGTCACTTGATGTTATACTTTGTGTTTTGAGGTATAGCCGGAGCCTTGTTGCCGGCACTTCTATACTACTCTTCTGTTGTACTTAGAGACTCCGTAGACAGGTTGTGGGTGGTGTTTGATATTGGGAATTGAAATAAATGTGTTGATATTTTTGGAAAACATGTTTTTATTATATCTATAAACTTATAATAATTTGGAAATTATAAATGAAGCTGCTAATGGAAATGAAATAGGAGTTGGTAATGAAATCTTTTCAGTGTTTGATTAATGGAGTACATCTCCTCTTTATTCATGGATGAGTTTGGGTAGAAGAAAATCTAACAGGCTTGCTCGGTCGAGTTATCTCGGTTGAGCGTCGGTCGCGCTCCCCGAGGTTGGGCGTGACAAGAAGGGCCTAAAATGTGTATGGTTTCACGCAAAACATTGAGGTACTCATGACAAGAATGTGCTTAGAAGTGTATTATAGTAAAGTGCTTAGGAGAGTTAGTCACTACTTTCTCAAATATATCATACCGTCCTTTAGCCTACAGTACAACCTATAAAGTCCTATTTGATCCTAGACTTTGCGAGTTTAAATTAGTAGAGACTTACACTACGGGCAAGCCTATGGTACAAACTTGGGTGGCATAAGAATTTCTTTGTGAGAGTGAGTGAATTCTTTCTATATTTGAGTCCTTAAGATATACTTAAACTTATATTGAGTGTGTGGACTACTTTCTCTGTGGTTTATTAGTCAGGGCATATGACTTGCAAAGGATTGGTAGAGACCTTGATTTTTGAGTTGGCACAAGGAGCGAGTCATAGTGTGGAGTGCATTAGAGTCAAGTTTTGAGGAGGATATTAGAAAGAGTTACATGAATATTTTAAATAATCATGGCATGAGTTTAAAACTTGAGAAAATATATGAAGAGTGCATATGCTAGATTCTAAACGTTGATATAAACCATTGTCGTTGGTGTGATGCTTGAGTATGTTTTGAAAGGTATTTCTTACCTATGCGCTTAATTTTAAGTTGCTCGAGAGCGAGCAAGAGTTTAAGAGTGGGTGGTAATAAAGGATGAAAAGTGCATGTTTTGAGTGTGTTTGTATGTTATTTCTTGTGTGAGTTGCGGGAGTTCACACCGTTTTTAAATTGAAAATATGCTTATTACGTATTTCTTATGTGTAGGAACAAACTTATACGGAAAAGGATCAAATAGGAGAAAAATTGGTGAACAAAGAGTTGAAGAGAAAAGTCTCGGACAGTGAAGCAAGGTTCACTTCGTCAGATCGGGACCGGAACAAAAGAAATCAGAAAAGTCTTGGACATGGATGCGAGGTTCACTTCGCCAGACCGGGACCGAAGCAAAAGAAACCAGTTTCTCCTATTTGAAATAGAAGAAGGCAAATTCGCCCATACAAATCCTAGTCGCTGTAAATATATCCTAGAATGTGCTTTTGAGGGGGATACACTACTTTGAAAGGAGAGAAGACTTTGGGGAGGCAAGAACACGCTAGGAGTAAGGCGAAGAATTTTTCTATAAGTTTTTCGCTTCCTTCTTCCTATTTCTATTATTGGTTATGAATTCTAGTATTGTAGTTTTGCATACTATTATGAATAGCTAATTTGTTATCTATGATTTTGATGGAACCTTTTGTAGGACAAATTCTTGTTATGTTTTTATATAATTGAGCCGTTGGATTTCTCTACTTGTTCAACTACGTGTTTGTTATTGTTGATAGAATGACCATCAATTGATTGCGCCTATTTAATGTGTATTACTTGAAAAAGAGTATATATTTAGGTAGTTGTTGAACAACATCACTCCTAAGGTGTAAGAGGAATCAATATCCTAAGGTATAAGAGGGATTAATACGGAGGGATTAAAGATGAGAATAGGAATAACCAAACCTTGGTACAATCTTAGTGAGCGGTGAATTAGTGCCAGCTAGCATAGTTCGGAAGAATACGTCTAATAAATTGTGGTAGTTGCTCGGAAGAGAATTATGACACACGAAGTACTTACGGTCGGTAGAGAATATTTAGGCGAAATTATAGAAGACATAACGGGAAGGATTCCGACAATTGAGGAAATCATAACTCTAGGCCTCCTTTATCTTGTCTCCAACTTTATCCTCGTTAGTTGATAATTTTATTGCTTTCTGGTATTTGTTAGTTAATTAGTTAGAAATAAACATTATAATCTTTATAATTAGAAAATTGTTTGGACTTGTGTTTCTTAACGATATTGAACAACTGTAGCTAAGCCTCAGTTTTTTGTGGGATTCGACTCCGGACTTTTTGACCGGATTATATTAGCTGTGACTGCTTATCATTTTTAGGACTAAATTTGGGGTGATCAATAGTGACAATTGATGGTAAAGGTGATTGGTGGTGATAGTGATTGGTGGTGATAGTGATTGGTAGTTGCGGTTATGTCGTGATCACTAACGATAGTTATTGGTGGTGGTTGATAGTGGTGATAGTGTTCTGGATGGTAGTGGTGCTGGTTGTGTGCTGTAATTGATATTATAGTTTTAAAAAGTCACTTTCACAAGAAATTTAAACAAACAACATCTTAATGATTTTAAAATTATGTACAATATGAATGACTCACACCTATTAAATTCTAAATATTTAAAAAGAAAAAATACAAATACATTTAAGAAACTCATATTCAAATGAAACTCATATTCAAATTAAAATTTCAAATTATTTAACTTGTAGTATAGTGTTGGCAAATTTCAGATACGAGCTTGACTGCTCATCTCCTACTTTTTTTTCTCCTCCTCCTCAGTTATATAAATTTAAATCAACAGATTAAATATTGCATATTCCAGTGATGAGACTCCTGCAAAAGCAAGAAACTCTGAATCAAAACAATCAAGTACTAGTTCTCCAATTCCCTAACTCGTTGAATAAATTGACATTCTCTTATTTCTTGAACACGCTGTCGTGTATGTAAGGAAATATGAAAAGAAAAAAAAAACAAAAAGAAAAGAGAAAAGAGTGGAGAAACAGGATGGTGAATTGAATTCCAAAACAATCACATGTATCTCCTATTATCCTATATGTATACTTCTGCCAGTTTCCTTTGGATTAATTATCAAGATCAAGGAAGAAAATATATGAGTGTATTTACCCGGTGCACGGATGTAGGTAATGGGAGGGTAAATTCGCACAAGCAGAGGAAGATCAGAATTTGATGGGTACGGGTGCAATTGTATTTAATATAAACTTATCAGTAATCAAGGAGGTTGAATTAAGGTGTACATTTGATCGGTTCGATATCCTTTAAATTAAATCGGTTAGGTTCGATTCATTTTGAATTAATTCGTTTTGGTTTAAAAGATTTTTTGGTGCGTAATTAAATACATGATAACCAAACTAAAAATGTTTGGTCCTTTCAAGAAAAAAATAACATTAATTCGATTAAAAAAATTAGAAGCATATTCAAATAAAAAAAATTGAGATCTAGAACAATAAAATGTAAGCAAAATGTACTTTTATAATCTAAATAACCACTTACTAATAAAAATGGGATTTTACAAAGAGAAAAAACACAAAGATGAAGATAAAAGAAATTTTTAAAAAAAAAAAAGAGAGAGAAGAGAAAAAACAATCTGGAAAGAGGGAACATGAAAAGGTAGACTTGACTTTGCATTATGAGTGAATTGAAGGTCGATCCTGGCCTCGGGCTTGGCAAGGGACACTTAAAACATGGCGCTGGGCACTTTGTAATTTAGGGTGCCACTCTTTGTTCATATACGTTTTTAACGTGAAATATTAGTGAAATACCAATGTGTACACAAAATTTTACCCGAGCAATGAAGTGGCATATCACCCCTTCTCTGCCCCTGTGCACAAGGCTGATACGTTATCCTGGGGAAATGGCATGATCAAGTCCCTACTGAACATTAGCTATACATTTATACATAAACGTTAAGCCAAAATCCGGTCGTGTATGTTTTAATCAGACAAAAATGTCTGAAGTTTGCTTGAAAGCAATGACACAATTTATAATTTTTTTTGGGGGGATCACTTAGTAATATCTTTTTCCTCCGTGAATTTCTTCAAGAGTTTAATAATTTTCACTATTGTGTAAAGTTGTTTATCTATGTTGGTTGTGTTGGTTATAAATGGGTTACCTTTGGTTGAAATGGCCAAAATCCTCGAGTCCTTTAAGTCATTAGTGTTGGAATCTAATTGAGAAAATTCATTGATATATCCAAAATGTGATACTACTCTCAAGAAATGAAGTACTTTGACTTCTCAATATCGCTAATTGTAAGAATTGAGCCACTTCGATCGTGTTTCGTTAATAGAATTCGCAAGTTTCAATTTATCGGAGAAAGAGATGAGGAGCCGAGTTGTTAGCTGTCACGATCCCAATCTCTCACCGTAGAATATCGTGATGACATCTAATCTCTAAGACTAAATAAGCCTAATTTATATGATGAAATAACGAAAATAATAATAAAACTTCAAATTTAAACCAACCAGCTATCATAAAAGAACTCCATAATACAACTGACAACAACTCTCAAAATCTGGTAAGACTGAGTCATAAACTCTATACTGAGTATACTGAAAGATCTCTAATACATCACTATCTAAATAAAGAGTATGCAATAGAAGACAAGGACAGATGGTGACTCCGAGGCCTGTGAACGCTAGCAGGTATATCTTGAAGTCTCCGATCTGGAAGCTTTACTCACTAGTACCTAGCCTGGTATGAGGTACCTGGATCTGCACAAAAGATGTGCAGAAGCGTAGTATGAGTACACCACAATAGTATCCAGTACCTCGGTAGAGTAGTGACGACGTCAGGTCAAGACACCTGCTAAGATAAAAAAAATGAAATTGAACAAGTATAATATAGTCTAAGAATGTAAACGAGGAAAATAAGGCAATAAGGAAATACAACAAGATTGACTACAATTGAATTTAAAGCAATAAATGCAACAAGGAAGGAACACATAATAAGAAGATCAACGAAACAATACGGTCAAATACAAGTGAGGTAAATGAGAAATAACAACAAGAATCACAATCGAGGTACCGCCTCGTAATCTCATTTCACAATAACAATCACAATCACAATCTTTCGTTATATCACCGGGGAGCCTTACATTTAGTTTTAAAAATTATTTTTCTCGAAAATTGCTACCTGCATTTTAGCTCACCTTATCACACCGCGTGGCCTCAAGTAGTCCCCTACTAGCAACACGTGTATCAAGCCCACCTTATTTCACTGCATGTGTATCAACCTCTAGCCTTATACCACCGCATGCGTATCAATATCAAAACATATCACAACTCGCACCTCAAGTTCCCAAATGCCACAGCTTGCTAAAAAAATCGACAATATCAATGTTTCCACAACAAATAGCCCATGGCTCAACCACAATGTGTACAAGAGTCTCAATAATAGCAAACTGAAATTGAATAACTAAACAAGTATGGTATTCAAAAATTAACAACTTTGCCTCAATGTGAGTACGACCTTTACAACTTCAACACCAATAACTCAACAAGAAGCCATTCCGTGAAAACAACTTCAAGTAACCGATTCAACAATTAAAGAAGTAACGGAAAATAAGAAAAACAATAACTTCAACTAAAGCATATAAGAGCAATTAACAAGTAAAAGGTGGAACAAGTGTTAATACTGTCAAATAAGGCATGTGAGGATAGATTAATTCATGTAAGGGTAGGCTAACAATGAAACTGTAACATGCTATGACAATTCTATTAAAGTCATGAAAAGAGTCCAAATAGCCTAAACCGTTCAAATACCACATATAGCCCGTATACCCACTTGTCACTTTGCGTAAACGGCTTTCACATATCACAAATAGCACAATCAACCCAAATCTTAAGGGGTATTTCTTCCACGCAAAGTTAGAAAGATTCTTACCTCAAACAAGCTAACTCAATCCACTAGTAAGCCTTTTCCGCGAATATCCAACTCAGAATGGCTCGAATCTAGCCAAAATAACTTTATACTATAAATACAAACCATAGGAAACTATTCCAGATAATAAAGTTGCAATCTTTAAAGAAAATCAAAAAATTAACTCAAAAAGTCAATCACGGGTTCGCGTCTCGAAAACCAACCAAACTTACAAAATCCGAACACCCATTCAATAATGAGTCCAATCATACTAAAATTATTCAATTCCGATCTCAAATCGACCTTCAAATCCTCAAAATATAGCTTAGGAAGTTTTCACAAATTTTCCAACTCAAAACACTAATTAAATGGTAAAAACAATGATGGATTCATATATAATAATTAAATTCGAGTCTAAATTACTTACCCCCGATCAACTCCTTAAAACTCTCTTTCAAAATTGCCCAAAACTGAGGTCTCTAACTCAAAAGGAGAAAAATGGAACAAAACCCTCGATTTGGAAATTAAATATCTGCTACCCAGTTATTACCTTAAGCGATCACGTATAAACAAATACGATCGCAGAGAACAAATTACACTAGCTCACAAAATCCTCATACGTGATCGCGAGACTCCAATCGCGAATGCGAGTACCAGTAGTCTCCAGGCTATGTAGTCGTTGCCATGGCCACGCGAACGCGATGAACAAGGCGTGCCTTCCCACAACCTCTCCTTCCTTCAACGCAACCACGATACCTTAACTGCATTCGCAGTGCATCACATTCCAACCTTGCGCGAACGTGTCCTCATTTATGCGATCGCAAAGAACAAATTCCCATATGCCAATGAGGACCCTACGCGATCGCGGGTGAACCTTCGTGAACTCAATGAAGGAAACTAGAAACATAGAAAACTAGCAATCTCAATACATGAACAAATGGTTCGAACTCAATCTGAAACACACCCGGGGCCCCCGGGACTCCGTCCAAATATACCAACAAGTCCTAAAATATAATACGAACTCGCTCGAAGCCTCAAATCACATCAAAAATACCAAAATCACGAACGCACATCGATTCAAGCCTAATGAACTAATGAACTTCCAACTTCTAAAACTAATGCCGAAACATACCAAACCAACTCCAAATGACCTCAAATTTTGCACACAAAGTCACAAATGACACAACAGACCGATTCAACTTCCGGAACCGAAATTCGGACCCGATATCAATAAAGTCAACTCTCGGTCAAATTCCTCAATCTTCCAAACATTTAACTTTTCAACTTTCGTCAATTCAAGCCAAAACGACCTACAGACCTCCAAATCAATATCCAGATATACACCTAATTTCAAAATTACCGTACGAAACTATCAGAACTGTCAAAACTTTATTCGAAAGTCGTTTACATAAAAGTCAAACTCCGGTCAACTCTTTCAACTTAAGCTTCCAACTTTGTGACTAAGTGTCCCAATTCACGCCGAACCTCACCCCAAACTGAATCGACCACCCCGGCAAGTCATATAACCAAAATATAACATAGAGGAGGCAATAAATAAGTGACAGGGCTAAAATATGCAAAACGACCGGCTGGGTCGTTAAAACTTTCAGAAATGACTATTGTTTGGAGGCTTATTGCTGTGCATAGCTATAATTTAGCTAATTACATTCCGTAGCTACTAATTGCTTGCCATGGGATGTATGTCGTTGTATTCAATTCGGTCCTATACACTATATTCAATGTAGATGTATTCATTCTTATATATTTTACGTTGTATTCAATTTCATCGTATTGAATTCAGTGGTATTCAAACAACAACAAAAATAAGAAATTAGGTGTATACCGCTCTATTCAATTTGGATATATTCATTCTTAACTATTTTACATTGTATTTAATTTCACTGTATTCAATTCGTCTGTATTCAAACAATAAAAAATTAAAAAATAGTGATATTTGGCTGTATTCAATTTATTGTACTCATTCGTAGCCGCTACACTATATTTAATTCAGCTGTATTCGAACAACACCAAATTCAAAAAATACAGAGATCTGCCATAAAAAATAACCTTTAGAATACCATACTTAAAGTGGTGAATAGATGAGGATAACGACTCCGCATGTCGTGCTCGGTTTCCCATGTTGCCTCCTCTACCGGATGACCCCTCCATTGAATCTTCACTGAAGTAATATCCTTTGATCTCAACTTCCGGACCTGTCGGTCCAAGATAGCTACATGCTCCTCAATATAAGTCAAATCCTCGTCCAGTTGAACTGTGCTAAAGTCTAAAACATAAGACAGATCATAATACTTCGGAGCATAGAGACATAGAACACCAGATGAATTGCAGATAAACTAGGTGGCAAGGCAAGCTTGTAGGCCACCTATCTAATCCTCTCAAGGATCTTAAAGGTCCGATATACCTGGGGGTCAACTTGTCCTCCTTCCCGGACCTCATCACACCCTTCATAGATGAAACCCGAAAAAAGAATCGCTCTCCAATCATGAATGCAACATCGTGAACGTTTCGATCCACATAACTCTTCTGTCTAGATTGGGCTGTGTGAAGCCGATCTTGGATTATCTTGACCTTCTCCAAAGCATCTCGAACCAGATCCGTACCTAATAACTTAGCCTCTCCCAGCTCAAACCACCTAACTGGAGAACGACACTGTCTCCCATATAGAGCCTCATACGGAGCCATCTGAATACTCGACTGGCAGATGTTGTTGTAGTCAAACTCCGCAACTAGAAAGAACTGATCCCAAGCACCTCTGAAATCTGTAACACAGGTGCAAAGCATATCCTCCAATATCTGAGTAGTGCGCTTGGACTGTCCGTCCGTTTGAGGGTGAAATGATGTACTCAACTCAACCTGTGTGCCTAGCTCACGTTGTACAGCCTTCCAGAAACGCAATGTGAACTACGTACCTCGATCAGAGATAATGGATACCAGTACGACATGAAGTCAGATAATCTCGCAGATATTGAGCGAGCCGCTTTGAAGAATAGGTAGTCATTATCAGAATGAAATTAGCGACTTGGTCAACCCGTCCACAATTACCCATACTGTGTCAAACTTCTTCTGAGTCCGTGGGAGCCCAACAACAAAGTCCATGGTCACACACTCCCATTTCCACTCAAGAATCTCAAGCCGCTGAAGTAAACCACCTAGTCATTGATGCTCATACTTCACCTGCTGACAATTTAGGCACCAAGCTACATACTCCACTATGTCTTTCTTCATCCTCCTCCACCAATAGTGTTGCCTTAAATCCTGATACATCTTAGCGGCACCCGGATGAATGGAGTCCCGCGAACTATGGGCCCCCTGAAGAATCAACTCATGCAAACCATACATATTGGGCACACATAACCGGCCCAGCATCCGTAACACACCGTCATCCCTAATAGTAACCTCCTTGGCATCCCCATGCTGAATTGTGTCCTTGAGGACAAGCAAATAGGGGTTGTCATACTGACGCTCTCTGATACGGTCATGTAGAGAAGACCGAGAAACCACGCAGGTAAGAACTCGACTGGGCTCCGAAACATCCAATCTAACAAACTACTTAGCTAAGGCCTAAACATAATGTTAATGGCCTCTCTGCTGCCGGTAGATATGCTAAACTACCCAAACTCTGCGCCTTTCGACTCAAGGCATCGACCACCACATTGGCCTTCTCGGGATGATATAGAATGGTGATATCATAGTCCTTAAGTAACTCTAACCACCTCTGCTGACACAAGTTAAGATCTTTCTATTTGAACAGATGTTGTAGACTCCAGTGGTCGGTAAAGACCTCACAAGGAACACCGTACAAATAATGCCACACCAGATATTCAATGCATGAACAATGGCTGCCAATTCCAAGTCGTGGACTAGATAATTATTCTCATGGGTCTTTAATTATCAAGGTGCGCACACAATCACCCTACCGTCTTGCATCAACACCACGCCAAGGACAACACGTGACATATCAAAGTACACTTTATATGACCCAGAACCCGTAGGCAACACCAACTCTGTGGTTGTAGTCAAAGCAGCCTTGAGCTTTTGAAAGCTCGCCTCACACTCCTCAGTCCATCTGAAAAGATCACCCTTCTAGGTCAGTCTGGTCATAGGTGCAGCAATAGACGAGAAACCCTTTATGAAATGACGATAATACCCGGCCAAACTAAGGAAACTCCGGATCTCAATAGCTTAAGACGGTCTGGGCCAACTTTGCACCGCCTCAATCTTTTTCGAATCTACCTTGATCCCCTCACTCGACACCACATGACCCAAAAATGCCACCAAATCAAGCGTGAATCCATACTTTGAGAACTTTGCATATAACTTCTTCTCTCTCATGATTTGGAGCACGATCCTCAAGTGATGCTCATGATCTTCCCGATTGCGGGAGTATACCAAGATATCATCAATAAACACAATGACGAATGAATCAAGATAAGGCTAGAGTACACTATTCATCAGGCGCATAAATGCTGATGGGGCGTTGGTCAGCCCAAATGACATCACAAGGAACTCGTAGTGATCGTACCGAGTCCTAAAGGCAATCTTTGAAATATCCGGATCCCTAATCTTCAGCTGATGATAACCTGACCACAAATCAATCTTGGAGAACACTCTGGCCCCCTTTAGCTGATCAAATAGGTCATCAATGCATGGCAAGGGATACCTGTTCTTCACTGTAACCTTGTTCAACTATTGATAATCAATACACATGCGCATAAAACCATCCTTCTTCTTCAAAAACAAGACCGAAGCACCCCACATTGACACATTCAGCCGAATGAAACCCTTATCAAGTAGCTCTTGCAACTGCTCCTTTAAATCCTTCAACTCCGCTGAGGCCATACGATATGGTGGAATAGAAATGGGATGAGTTCCCGGCGACAAGTCAATACCAAAATTGATATCCCTGTCGGGCGGCATGCCCGAAAGATTCACTGGAAATATATTTGGAAAGTCTCTCACTACCGAAACACGCTCAACGGTAGGAGTATCACAAAGGCTAGATAAGCATCACACCCCTTCTCAACCATCCGCCGAGCCTTTTAGAAATGCCACAACCCTGCTAGAAACATAATCTAATGCACCCTTCCACTCCAACCATGATAAACCTGGCATAGTCAGCGTCACAATCTTGGCGTGACAATCTAGAATAGCATGATGGGGTGACTGATGCAATATTAAACGCGGAAATAAGAAAATAAAAGATAGAAGCAAGACGCTCAATGAACTATCAAGACAACAAGTAGGAACTAGTCTACTTACCTTCTTGATAAAGTCACGGAGTACCTATACTATACGAACAACCCTCAAGACAACAATGGTCTTGCAAACTGCTCGATCAAACAAAGGAACAAGTTCAATTTTGAATCACACCAAAATTGGACAAGTTAATTCACACGATTTTGGGAGAAATGTGCTGCCGGTTTTTGATTGATAATAATGTCAAAAGGTATCAAAATAATGAAGTGTTTAGGCTTATATAGAATGAGCCTTTACCTAAATCAACTAGGAAAAGAATAACTAGTTATCCTAAATCAACTAGGAAACGACTAATTAACAAAAAGGCCACAATTTGGCTAATTTAAAGAATAGTCACGCAGGACCAAACAACTAAGAATTAATGTCTTCAATAACTACATAATAATACAACATAAACACAAATGTACATCTTCAACACAAGATTCGTCCATAGCAAGATTTATGGACGCTTGGATCTTCTCCAAGGCTAACCAACGCCTTTTCTTGTCTTGTTCATAGATGGCATTGATAACACTTGATCAAATTTATTTGCATCATTCTCCCCCTCTTGAGAGAATTTCGTCCTCAAAATTAAACCATCTTCGTCTTTCAAAGGGGCACTACCTGCAACACAAGGAGTTAAGTCAGAAACGTTGAATGTCTTAGAAACACTAGACTCACCAGGTAGGTCTATAACATAGGCGTTGTTATTGATCTCCTGCAATACTTGGAATGAACCATCTCCTCGCCGCATGTTTACATATTCCTGTAAAACATCATCAACAACACTAGACATGGGGTGAACGTTAGTAGAAACTTCATCATTAGAGCTCAAGTAAACACCCTTATAAATTAGGCAAATTAAGAGTTTAGAACTATCATTACTTCTCGAATACTCACCTGGTTGCATCATAACACAAATATTACCTGACAGGTTCGCTGTACTAGCATTGGTTATGGCTTCGGATTTGGTCTCCATTG
>MCJB01045015.1:281140-330402 GCA_002018475.1 Nicotiana obtusifolia | reverse complement strand
TATATATATATGTATGTATATGTAATATATATATATATATATTATATATATACTATATATATATTAATATATATACAATGGTTAATAGTTTATATCTATATATATATATGTATATATATACATTATATACAACACTTATATAAAGCAATATACATATATATGTCTAATACATATATATAGTTTATATGTATATATATATGTATATATATACAATATATATAACATATATATACAATATATACAAGACTTATATAGGTAATATATTTATATATGTCTAATTGCAATCTATATTAGTATATGCATATATAGTTTACAAGAAATTTTCGTTGATTAAAAAAAAAATCCGGAACCTTTAGGCCCGTTTGGGCCCGCGGGCCCGGCCCATTTAGCCCGGGACCGTGTGGGCTTAGGCCCGAAACGGGCCGGTCCCAACCCTAGGACCGCCAGGCCCGTCAGGCCCATTAGGCCCAGGCCCGTGACGGGTACCAGCCTTAAGTAGAACCATGAACGCCATGACTTCAGCCTTGAGTTGCGATTTGTAGAATCAAGAATATATGACTTCATTCTTGAGTTCTCAATTGTAGAATATCGAATTCCATAACTCCATCCTTGAGTTTTTAATTGTAGAACCACGAACTCCATGACTTCATCCTTGACTAATCAATAAAAAAATTTGGTTTTAATGGTTCAGAAAATTTTCACCAGTTATGATATGTCGAAATCAAATTAAAGTTGTTATTTTGAATCCCAATTGACTCTTTATGGCTGACAGTTACTTGCAATTTTAACAATTTCGTTGAGCATGCGTTTTTGTTGCTGTTTTATATATTAGAACTTAGTTTTCGATTTTCTGGTGTTGTTCTTTTATAAAGTATTAACCAAAAGCTTTGTTTCGGAAATTGCAGCTTGTAGTCTTGTACGCTGCAATTGTCGTTGGTTTACGCCATCACAGGCTATTCTTTTGGTGTAAGAAGCGTGAGTTTGGGTTAGTTCAGTTCCATTTTTGTCCCACTTATCAAAAAGTGGCTAATTAATTACATTGAAACTGTGACTAAATCTTAATACAGTATGAAAAGTGGCTATTTACCTATTTTCGCGCCTAACCTCAAAAGAAAATATCGACGTGAAATTATGCCCAATGACCTTGAAAATGAATCAACTTGATTATTTTACCCTTCTTAAGGTTTACCCGTGGAATAAACTTGTTAAACATGAAGTGTTACGCATGTCAAAGATCAGCCACTTCCAAGGTATTCTTGTAAGACAACTTTCAGAAATGATTATTTTTTAAGGAACTTTTAATAATCAGTATCTACATTTTATGTATTTACGTTTTGTAGCTAGTTTTGGACAATTTGTTGTATTTGAATACACTGTTAAGCAATTCTTTTGTTTTTTAATTTTTTTCCCGCGTGTATTTGAGTGTATTTGAATACACTGTTCAGTTGTATCCGACCTTATTTGATATGGCAAGGTTGAACATATTCGACTGTATTGAATGTATTTACACTAAAAAATGACAAAATGAAGAATACAGTCAAATCCAGTCAAATCTCCGGCAAAAGTACAAAATATACTATATTTAAAAAAGAATAATACAATCAACTCAGTCAGATCTCCGGAGAAATACAAAATACCACTGTATTTACATTAAAAAATATGAAGAATACATTCAAATCCTTTTAAAAAATAATTGTATTAAACTAAAAAATAAAGAATACAGTCAAATCTCCGACGAGAATATAAAATACAATGTATTTAAAAATGGAAAATACAATCAAACCCCGTCGGATCTCCGGTGAAAATCTAAAATATAATTTAGATCTCCGTCAAAAATACAAAAGATATGTATTTATACAACGATTTTCCGACGTGGAAGGCAGTGGAGAAGAAAGAGGCAGCTTCTTTTACCGGCGTGAAAAGTAGTGGTGGAGGAATAAGTCTCAGGTCAGACAAATACACTCAGATGTGAGATACAAAGAAGGAGAAGTCATGAATTTCGACATCTCCATTAGATCCAAATCTGGTGACACCTCCGATCTTCCTCCTCTATTATTTTCAGAACCGGTAATGGATTGATTGCAACTTCGTGATTTCAGATCTGGATCTAACGGTGGGTGGCGACGGTGTTTAAGGGTGATTAAAAGTGAAGAGGGTATAAGGCGGAGGGTGGTGATGTGTGGAGAAGAGAGAAAGAGGTAGTTGTTTAGTTGGACTCTGTAGAATACTGTCGGAGAAGACGGCCGAAGGTGACTTCTCTGATGTCGAGGGAGAAGAGAGGGAAAAGGAGAGAGAGTTAAGGGAGAAAAGAGAAAGAGGGTTGAGAGAAAAGATTATACAGTGAAATAACTCTATATATGATATTAGCTATGATGGATAAATTGAAAAATCATTATAGCAATGAAAAATAATTAAATTAAAAGGTAACTATGATCCATTAATAGCTATTAGATTTAGCTATGGCAGGTAAATTTTCTTTCTTGTAAATAACCCAACTATTGATCCCAGGTTGGCTAACCCACGGGCCAAAGACTGATCCTTTGCCAAGCTAGCCCGTGAGGTGGATGGACAGCTCGATCCCGCTAAGGACTGAGCCAGGCTCAGATCCCTTAACTTGAGGCCGGCCCTAAGCCTTCTTTAGCTGAGCTAGGCCGAGCCGATCGACCAACCAAACCAAAGTTGCATGTTTAACTTGTATCAGCAATCAGGTGTCTACATATGATTCAATAAACTAACAAGTCAATAACACACACGTCTATTAGGTCCCTTATTTTGTAAGGAAAAGAAATCAAGTATATAACAATCAAGCATAAAGATGCTTATTTAGTTCTGCAAGGGCAACTAATGCCTCTTTTTAAAAAAATATACATATAAAAAGGAGTCAATGGTTCTATGTTTGACACAAGCAGAAAGAGTAACAAGACAATCATGTTCCCAGTGACAGCAGAAGAGTCTTCACAGCATTGCAGCACATCCAATAAGACCAATCTCCCGGCCTTTCAGGAAGAGAAAAAATCAGAAGCCAGCAACTTCATACCTTTCAGTAAGCTTTCCTTCAAAGATAAGTGACCTTAGCCCCCAAAGATTTTGGTTAAATAAATAAAGCTGAGGGGCTGCATGGGGAAGTAGAATCAAAATTGCCCAAGCCTGTATAATAACCATGATGAGGAACAACATAACATAAAAGGAGAAGAAAATACTTCCCTCCAACAAAAGAAAATACACATCCAAACAAAATCAAAGCTGCAAGCTTAAAAGACACATTATAATTCTTTTCCCATACTGTTCTCTTTTATTGCTGTCTATTTCCTTCATGAGACGCCATTGCCATCAGCAACGGTAAAGACTAAACTCATTGATTAGCTCGAAGAAGCACAATACTGCCAACCCCTGGGATTCACTCTTCACTCTACCATAGAACAGTTAACTCTTTAACTTGGATTTCCAACTGGCATTGGCTGTCCATGCTGAGCACCAGTTTTTCCAGCCATCTCATTGCCAAACTGCTTAGATGGAGTACTTAATTCAGCAGATGACGGTCTACTAAGATATGCTTCGGCATTTCCATGTCTTATAGTCTCATCATCAAATGCAACACGTTGGAGATTTTCTACAGGAAAATCAGGACTAGATTTTTGTGGAGATTGAGGACTTATGGTTGAATTCTGAACTGATGGCGGTATGATCCAATGATTCCAGTCATTTCTACGCCTTAACTTTTCGCCCTGCAACGCAAGGAAAAAAACTGTTAGAACCCGTAACAGTTAAGAGGCAGATACTACCAGAGTACTTTCTAATTTTAGCATAACCTCTATACTAATTACTAATATTCTTAAAAGCATTTTCCTAGTCCTGAAGCACTAAACACCTAAGTAGGCCCAACCAAGAGTGTAGAGGCAAATACTACCCAAGTATTTTCATGGAAAAAAAGGTTAACAAAAAATTGCTTAACCCCCTTTTTTTTTGTTTTGTTGTGATAACCGAGAAATTCCCTGAGGGGGCACTGGACCACATGTTCAAAACTTGGTGATTTAAGCAATTTCCGAAATCTGAAGTACTAAACATCTCAATCGGCCTAGGGCATCAGCAAACAGACTCTTTATAAAATTCAAACAGCAGCTACTGTGAATGAAGGACACATTAATAAGGATGAATTACAAACCATTATTTTGTTTCTACAGAGACCTATTCCAAAGAATGCAGTGGATGATGTTACAAGGCAATTGAATTCTTCAAAACCATTTTGCAAGGGTAACAGGCTTTAGTTCTACTTAAGATTTCATGCTCATATCTGTAAGGTCTTTAAACAAGTGTTCATTGTTCAAAATTCCATTCCTTTACAACACAAGCACTTTGCCAAAAAGCGACTAATACGTTATGAGCCATTTCTTTTGGCCAGTGGAAGTAGAAATTAAAAGTCTAAAAAGACCACAAACCATGTATAGAAGGAATACCTGCACTTCTACAACAGTAGAGGACCTCATAACATCCAGTATCAGTTGTATATTATCTGTCAGCAACATTACCTGCAAAAATGGCCGAAAATAAGCCGAGTTTTTTACAGCAAATGAAGTTACCACAAAGAGAGTGCTCAAGGCACGTATTTAAGTGAGGCTGTACTAAAATAAAATGAAGAACCATTAATCTGAAAGGATATCCAAAGACTTCTCCCTCAGCCTTCACCTCAACCCCCAAAGATTAATCATTCACCTTATGCTACTTCCATTGCAGCAAAAATGACATAGAGAACTATCACAAAAACATTACTATACAGACAAAACACCAAGATTGAACTAAAATCATAGAGTCAAGTGCAAAACTCCCCTAATACTTGCAAAAAATACCTGCATAAACCCCCATAGGACATAAATTATACCATGGAATGATCAAACACATTCAATTGCTTACAACTACCTGATTGTATCATTGACCTGCCAAAAAGAGAGGACAAGATCATACAACTCTACAAGAGTTCCAACAGACTTGTTCGGATACTCCTTAAATTAAATTACTCTTTAAGTTGACAAACCTGACATATATCAGGAGCGCCACATATCTATGGTTGCGATGCACCGATATAAGAAATACCTAAATGACAAGCATCCGCATGACAACAATTCACTAAACCAAGCAATCAGCTTTTAGAATACGTCACAAGAAAAAAATAATCCAAAGGCCTGCTCATATCGTGACTTTATTCTACAACAGCATATTGGAAGAATCAAACTAAACCAATAAATACGTCAAGCCAACAGCAAACAGCACAGCAGGTATTGGAAACAATTACATCTTCCAAAAAAATAATGGAAAACTAATAATCCAGAAGCGATTAAGTTATGCTAATCTACTTGTTGGGGAGGTAAAATAATGAAAAAAGTGAGACTCAAACAATAAGGGGTGTAAGAACACCTTGCTTTTCCTAAACATCTCCATAGCTCCCATAATTTTTTTGAATCCTAGTGTAATAGAGAAGAAAAGCAAATGCAATAGAATAGGAAATGGCAAGGAAACCAAGGATCTCAAAGCATCAAAAACTTTTTAAAATAAGTTTCAATGCATTACAACTTAAACTCGAAACTACTGTGAACAAATCATAAATCCAAAATTTCACCCACTTACTAGTTATCCTTCCAAGCAACTTTCTTATCTCCTCCTTCCAAAAATGGTTTAGGTAAAATTAGACTTCCAATTTGAATATTCATTCAATTAATTAACATATCCTCCACAAAATCACAGCTCTCTTATCTTCTCCTATCAAACATGTTAAGGGAAAAATAGAGCTTTTGAAGAAGTAGATGACTCCTTTTAAAGCATCTATTTATTACTCCCTCTGTTTCAATTTATGTGAACCTATTTGATTGGGCACGGAGTTTAAGATAAAAGAGGACTTTTGAACTTGTGTAAAATAAGGTACATATATTTTGTGTGGCCAATCACTGCATAAAGGTAAATTGTTTACAAATATGGAAAGGGGTCATTCTTTTTGGCACAAACTAAAAAGAAAATAGGTTCATATAAATTGAAATTGGGGGAGTATATCTTCATTTCAATTTATGACTTGTATTCGGCAAGAATTATTTCAACTTACGACTTCGCCTAATCAAGTAGCAATTTCAAATCTAAGTCTTCTCAATTTTTCAGCATTAAATCCTACGTTTTCAGATTTTACAAACTCATTATCAGCACATTTGCCTCCATTTTCTCAAGTGTTTTTAAAAGCACAAAAAGGCGAAAAAGCGACAAGGTGTATCTGTATGGGGTTGAAGCGAAACGCGAGAAGAAACGCACACAGCTTTGATCTAAAGCTCACAATTTAAGGAAATTTTATCTATGGAATTAGTACAATAAAAATTAAGTTGCAACAAAAAACTACTTTCGACATCCACTAGTATACAATAATGCTGATATTAATCCAACTCCTCAAAGTTTAAATTAAAGAAAATGACAGATTCTCGTTTGAATCACTTTTTTCAACATTGTTTGAAGTGCGAACTTCTCTAAATCGCATGGCTTTATGTATGAAGCGTGAAGAATTGCTTCACTTGCTTCATTGTTTCAAGGTCTTTTACAGCAACGATTCCTCCTAATTGTTAGCCTTCAATATATTTAACTCATTTTCAACAAATACCTGCCTCTGTGTAGCCCAATTTGCCTGAACTTTTTTTGCATTATCCAGGTTAAAAAATCTTATTTCTTCCATTTAAACCACAAAAGAACATTACATTGAAACTGCTTTCTTGATGCCACTTACACCAATCACAGAATTCACCTCTCTTGTATCACTATAAGTACTCCTGCCTTCTTCACCCCTTTCTGAAAGCAATAAACTCCTGAATTAACCTAAAGAGCCACAGTTGAGAGATTCACCCACATAGCTATAACTTCCACACTCCAAAAAGTGCTATGCTCGAGATAATTTTACTTTACCTTATACAGTTGATTGGTCTTGAGTTCTTAGGATCCCTTTTGCACTCAATACACATTCTCACTGCCAGCTACTCATTCTACTTCGTCAAATATTTATTCTAATATTTGGAACACGAAATAGATTAAGAAATATTTGAACTATGATTCATACTTAATATTCAGACCTCGACTCCGGGCTCCAAAAAATTTTCAAACAAAGAATTCTAATTTCTAAATCAAAAGATTCTTTTCTTTCAAGGATGTGAGAGCTCCAGATAAAAACTATCCATAAAGGGAACAGGAATTTCAAAATCAACCAACCATTAACCAACTATAGACTCCACGAACAACAGATTTCACCTGTAAAGCTAAGTATTCAAATTTGTGCATGTGCGGAGTGCGGACATGCATAGTACCCCGAAGAACTCTACTTATCATGACTGTGGTCGAGTATTGAGCCTAACCTAACTGGCTTCCCCTACAATCAATAAGAATAAATAAGGAGATGGACATCTACCCCAATGGAAAAACAATTTAGTCCTGGAACAAATGACATTAAAACCAGAACCAACAGTCTAATGAAATTATTACATAATCATGCATTTACATGACAGAATTAGCCAAGAGTGCACATCAAAACACAGTATGGTGGTCACTAACTCTTGCTAGAATTACTCAATTTCAACACAAAAATCTGTTTAAGCACTTTGTATGAGCTCAAGAGTTCATTATAAGAGGACAATACTAAAGCTTGACACATTTGTCGCGACAATATATTAATAGCTACGGATGCAATCGATTGCAACGCCAGATAGATATGAAGCAGTCCAACCACATATCGGCCAGTCTCCAAATAAACAACATTGGAACAGATTTGTGTAAAAGATACAGCATTTATAATCATCAACCAACAACAGCATTACAGCACGCATATAAAACTTCATATACACTTAGATATGCTTGATACAAAAAGAAAACATAGTTGCAATCAGCAACCCTAGACATCCAGAGATACTTCTCCTTTCTCTAAATGTTCTATTCTCCGGTCAAAAGGGTCAAAATTATGCAGGAACACTTCCTCCCTAAGGAAAAGTTAGAAGTTCTCATTAATTTTACTTTCTTTGTCTTCCCGTAATACTCTTAAGAGGGGAAAAAAGCAATATTGATAAGAGAGATAGAGACAGAGAGGCCTCCTATCGAAATGAACGACTAACTTCCCTCGCTCTCTCCTACTAATTTTATGTTCAACTATATCCTATTTGGACTAATGATGTTAGTAGTCTGTTATTAAATCTCGAAGAAAAACCTAAGAATTACACAAACAAGCTATTACAGAAGAATAAAGAGGCAAACCCTTTGCACCAGAAAAAGAACAAACAAAGAAGCAAGTCCAATGCATAAAATATATATAATCATTCAGGTTGTCCTTCCCCCTCATTCTCTCCCTGTTTGAGGAAAAGATATCATTGGCATTTTCTAACCCCTAAAAAAGGAGCTAAGGTCATAAACAGGCTATGAAACATTATTAACAGTTACCAACCAAAAGAATAAGCTACTAATACACCAGAAAATATCAGCCAAGCACCAAGGGTAAAAAAACACGTATGTATTAACAGAATCTCTTTGTGAGGAATGACATTTAATTCCAACCAACTCACTTTCTTGAAGCCTGCTATTAGTGTAACAGAAACCCATCCATGTTCATCCATGTTCCGCCGCAAGAATGTATCCTTAATCAAATTTTCATTACTGCAACAAAATATAGGGACAGGAATAGTTTATAATACCAATACAGTTAAGACAGCTACCAAGTAAGAGCAATTTCAAGCAAAGAACAAAGAACTGTCTACCTGAAATAATAATCTATCTGGTTCACTATTTTGGTTTGCAACTGGGGATCTGGCATATGAAAGAAGACAGGTGGCACAGGAGAAAGCATAGGCATTCTAAATGTATCAGGGAGTGGACCTGGAAAAAAATATACAGGCGGTACCTCTGCAAATTGGTTAAAGTATCAGTAGAGCGACATAATGCGGTTTAGTAACTCAGAAAGAACCCCAGAAGTAACACATCTCACCAGAGTAAACCATGGGAGCTCGATAGGGCTGCACAGGCATGGTTGGAGGTATAAAAGATGGGGAAGTGTGAGGTGGGCCTCCCATAAATGGCCTCACTGGAACTCTTGCATCCCTATTCCCCCAACCTCTGTGGGGTTTCCAATCCTGATTTCCACGTTCGTGATCACGCCTACCCCCATAACCTTGATGATACATGCCATCTCCACGGGGGTGTGGACCAACATCTCTCCTGTTTGAATTTCGTTGATGTTGGTGCTCATTTCCACCATGTGATTGAAATCCAAATCCTCCCCATTGTCCACCATCCCTATGACTATTATCCTTTGAAGATGAATCAGCACCAGAATTACCGGACTTCCCAGATTTATTAAGGACTATTTCCGCCACAGAACTCTGCCCCTGTTGCTGAGAAAAGCCACCATTGGCTGATGCATTATGGTTTGAATAACCACCACCGCGCTTCATAGACCTTTGGCGGGTGGGAGCAACATGGTTCAGCGTTGAATTAGGGTTTGCATTGTTCGTATTAGCTTGCCCATGAGAAGACGATGTCATTCCAGTTCCCTGTAATATACCACACATTCACATATAAATGAGCTTTTGGAACAACCATGGACTATTAACTCGTACACACGTTACTAACGTTGTCAAAGACGCACTTAAGCCCTGAAGCGAGGCTCAAAACACGTTGAGCGCTTCGCCTCGCTTTGTGGGCGCTTTAGTGTCGCATCAAAGCTCTAAGGCATACTTTTCCTTGCCAATGAGTTAATCCTGAAAAGGCGACCTTAAGCAATTGGTATTTTACTTTATCATGAATTTTTTTTCTATTTCTTTATTTATCTATTTGTTATTCATGCTTATAATGATTAGTCTTGGACCACATGCATATTTTTACTTTTTCTCCCGTTGCGCCTTTTTTCATTAAAGCCCACACTTTATTTGCGCTTAAAGCTCCAACGGACCTTAGAGGTTTTTTGCACTTTTCACCTTTGATGACGTTACTCTAGCGTGTGCACGCATAACCAGACAATAATGATCACAATATAGAACACATGCACAATATAACACCGAAACTAAGAATCAGAGTTAGGCACAGTTAAAGCGAGCCTAAGCCCTCAAGCTGAGAGAAGCTTTCACTCAGGTTGTGCGCTTAGCCTCGCTTATTTGGAGCCTCAGTGCAGGCATCAAGGTGCTAAGGCAAGTGCACCTTCACTGAGGTTGTCTTTAAGGGCAGAGCAACGTATATAACTTTATTATGGTTTGCACATAAGGGTCCAACAAACTTTGGTGCTTTTTGTGCTTAATCTAGTCAGGCAGCAGATAGAGCAAACAACTAGTCAACTACTACTACGCCTCAATCCTAGGGTAGTTAGGATCGGCTATTTTAATCCCCAATATCCATTTTGTTCCATTTAAATGCTTTTCATTAACAAAATCAGTTAGCGCAATGTATACAGAAAACTAGCATTGATGAATGGGGAATAACCTGTGTTACAGAAACTGATCCGTCGGAAAGAGCTTTGAGTGACTCGGAAGAAGACGATTTTGGTGAAGCCTTAGTGGAATCGGAGAGAGCAGGCCAACAGACAGCACCCATGACTGGACTCACCTCAGCTGCACCATTTAACGGTTTGTTCCAAGCGGGCTTTTTAGCCACATTGCTGTTGCTGCCGTCGCTGTTTCCGTTATCAGAGCTCTCAAGCTGAGCTTCTGTAGTAGCACTACCGGCTGTCGCCCCGTCATCAGAAAGCGAAAAATCAGAGGAGTGAACGATTTGCTCAGAATACGTCGGAGGAGAAAGTGGAGGAGGAAGAGGAGGTGAAGAGGAAATCGCCACAACTGTGGATTCTGAGTCGCTACTGCGAACAATCTGCGTCCAAGCCGAGGAAACGCCACGCGCAGCGGCTGATGTTCGCCGAGACTGGGGGCTGTTGGGACCACCGGCATCGGTGTTGCTGCCGGTAGTATTCCGGTGAGAATGATGAGCCGGAGTTGGAGCCGGTGCAGCCATCAAAACTAGGGTTAGGGTTTGTTTCTATGGAATCAAATCTTTCCAAAAATGAAAAAGTGATCTCCCAAAATTTAAGAAATCCTGTAATTAGTCTCTATACTTGAAAATCCATTAGTTGATTGACTATTCCTAAAATAAATATTTGAATCGATCAAAATTTTCTACACAGGAGAGTGAGAGATCAAGTTAGATATATAGAATCAGAGAAATTGATAAATGTTAAGCATTAAGAGAGTATAACCGACTAAAAATCAAAAGTCGAAGGTGATTTCGACGATCACTACGCTCAATCAACAGACACACAGTCCAAAAAATAAACTCACAGAGAGAGGCGAGTTTTCGCTCTCCTCTTCTTTTCTCTTTCTCTCTCCTCTCTCCGCTGGTGCCTGCTACTAGTAGTATTTTTCTTCTTTGCTTTGTAGTAGAGAAAAGTCGGACTGTTGTACATAATAAATTTACTTAACTGCCTTAGTGCTAGCGTCTACTTACAGCCAAATTCTCTTCCATTTTGTTTTGACAAAAAAGGTTTCATAGTTTTATATTTCACTACTTTGTCGGCCTGTCAATGTCGAATTACGTAGTACGTAATTTTGCAAAATAATATTAGTATTACTTAAATAAAATTTTGAGTAAATAATTATACATAAAAGAATAAAATATAAATTTTTGTGTATGAACAATATTGATCATTGTAGGATGATTTGTTTGCCGTATAAAATATGATTGAATATTATCTAAATCTACGAAGATGAACAATCAAAATTTAATTTGATCATATCAACATTTTACTTATTTTAATTTTATAAGACACAAATATCATTATGATATGTATCCCACCTAATACTTCTTCAAAATACGAGTGTTCAAAGTCAATTGAAAGAATGATCTAAACCAAAAATCTATCCAAACCACTTCAACAAACCAGCATATTCTTTTGATTTGTTTTGGTTTTAAATTTTGAAAAAATACCACTATTTGATTTGGTGTGATTCAACTAAAATGAACCAAACACTACGCAATTTGCTTTTTTCTTTAAAAACTTTCTTCGCTGTTTTTTTGTTTAGCTTGTTTCGGTAGGCTATGTCCTGGATTTAATTATAATTAGCCTACATTACTTTACTTTCTTGGTAATAATCTGTGAGCCTAATTTACTTTATATTGCCCAATGCCATGACAGTTTGTTCATTTTTCTTCTTCAAACAATACAATAAGTATTGACATACGTAGAATATAAATATTTATCATATGAAAAAAGAAAATTTAGTGAGATAATCATTTGAGAAGTCTTCTATAGAGGATTAAATACAGCTCTTGGAAAACTTAATTACTATCCTGTTTAATGCAATTTATGAATTTGGTAGATTCGGATAGTTGAAAATGTGATTAGTGGTATTTTTGCTTCGCATTTTTGGATGAAATCTAGGTGCAGTTGTATGTACAAAATATTACTTGGTAATAAAAATATTATTTACCAAAAGTTCTTATAAATTAAGTTATTTAACATAAGGAAATTGTATTTCACTTTGATTGAACTCGTTATTTTCCTAGTTCATATGGCAGAGAAACCTGCTGTGCATTTTGAAAATTTCGAATTTCATCAACAATTTTTTAAACCCTTCTAATTTGTAAAAAAACTTCCTTTATTTTCCTTTGAAACTAAAGATAGCTAATAACCATGCTTGAACCTTTACAATTACTATGAATATAAAAAAAAATTATATTATACATGAGTTATTATAATGTAATGACGGCGTTTTTCTATATATTTTCAACAAGTACTTTTGGGTTCACCATTAAATTCATTGTATAGGACTTTACTTTCACACTTGCATATACAAAGTACTAATTAAACAACAATCAAGACTTCTTTTATATCTTTTTTTTTATTAATAATAAAGAGTAGAAAGATTACCAGTGACACGATTTTGAGGAGTGAATAGGTATCATCTAAATTTGAATTTGAGTATATTTTCTTTTGGTTGTAAACAAGATCCAAATAGAGATTATTAACTATTTCTTTCATTTCTTGTCACTCTTATTCTTCGTTATTTAAAATATGAAAATTAGCTGTTTTAAGTATTCATTCTCCCTTTTTGTTTAATTTTTTAATATTAGTATAGCTGGTTGATAATAAATAAATGACTCCTTCATAAATCAATACTAATTTATTAGTTCATAAAATCAATTATATATATTACATTCAATAAATATATATAATAATTTATAAGAAAGAGTTGTGTCTTGTACTATATTTTTCTTTGCCTAACTCTTCTGCGTGAGCAAGTGCAAAAGGGAGTTAAATGCAGATATTTTTTTATAACAAATAAAAAAAATCAAATTATCATTCCAGATATGGAGTTGTTTAGTGAATATCCAATGTTTTTTCTTAACAAGGAGGGCCCTCGTCGATATGCGAATGATCATCATGTATTATCTCAAATTAAAATAACATTGTTTCATTAAGAAAACTATGTATTATCTATTGAGTAAACAGAAAGCCTATAGATATATGTACTTAGCACGCTTGACTCGATCATTCCAAAATTATATCTACTTAATCACATGCTTGCTGATAAATGTGTCCTGATACAGTTATATCATGCATGCTGCTTGATTGATAAGTGATACAATAACTCTTGGACGGGGAAGAAGTTTCCAAACTTTGATTATTGAAACGAAAATTCCGAGATAATGTTAGCCTCTCATGGCACATGAACAAACATCTTTTTTCACTTTAAATCAGTTTTGCCAGATCAGTTCGTAGCTTTTCCTGTCAAATAATTTTTTAAATAGCAGTTACTAATGAAAGGACACAACTATTTAGAGGAGACACATTCTAAAAAATTACATTTTAATTTTTATTTAATTATTATTATTATTATTAAATATTAGTATATTAGAAAGACTAATTTGGTAATTCAACTTTCTAGTTTAGAGCTTCCTACTTTTAATATAGTATAGATTAATGAAATTTTCTTTAGCTCTGCATAAATATTATGATCATTTCATCAACCTCTGTTTAAATTGTGCCTTTTAATTTTAATAGCATCCCAAAAAAAATTTAAAGTATTGATCACAATTATGAGTGGCTACTGGTCCGGTCCGGTCATGGACCGAAATTTTTTTTCGGTTCCGGTCCAATTCGGTATCGTAGGTGCGTTAAAACCGGACCAAACCGGTTATAAATGATGCAAGCCGGACCGTGACTGGCGCCAGCTACCGGTAGACCGTTTTTTTTGGTCCGGCCGATTTTCTATTTTTTTTTAATTTGTCATTTATTTAACTTTGTAAATAAATAGTTAGTATGTTTCAAAGTTAAAACTTAGAATTAAAAAACTTATAATAATATTCTTTCAAACTTTGAATTAGTTTCAAAGTTTATAATTAGATTCAAACCTTGAAATTTGAATCAATTAGAAACTAGTAATTAATTGTAGTATTTTTATGCCAGGAATAAATTTTTAAAAAAAAATAAGAGGACATAAACTTTGTAGTGATAGATAATTTTAAGTTTTTGAAAATATAACAACAAAATATTACTAACTTTGTATATATTTTTGAAATGTTTAATATGTTTCAAAGTTAAAACTTGGAATTAAAAAACTTATAATAATTTTCATTCAAATTTTGAATTAGTTTCAAAGTTTATAATTAGATTCAAACCTTGAAATTTGAATCAATTAGAATTACTAACTTTGTATATATATATATTTGAAATATTTAGTATGTTTCAAAGTTAAAACTTACAATTAAAAAACTTATAATAATATTCTTTCAAACTTTGAATTAGTTTCAAAGTTTATAATTAGATTCAAACCTTGAAGTTTGAATTAATTAGAAACTAGTAATTAATTATAGTATTTTTGCGCAAGGAATAAATTTTTTTTTTTTAAAAAAAAGTTGTGAACTTGTGATGGAATTCCAAGATTTGGAGCGATTTTATTATAGTATATTCTAATGTAGAAAATTACATTATTTTAAACATACTGGCTAATTTTTTTACGATAGCCGTAGGCTTTTTTTTAGGAACTGGTTATTGTTGTTCTAGTTCATCGTCTTCGTCTTGTTCTTCTTCATCTTCCACTTCATTGCCTGTTTGACTCCCTTCTTCACTTGTTCCGTCGCTCAAAATTTGATCCAGATACGCTCTGTCTTTTTTCTGCGAAAGTTCTGGTATTCCAAAGTTTTTTCGCTCTGCTTTGATCCAATCCCTGAATAGAACTCCTGTCTCCATTGCCTCTTCTCTCAACAAATGTCTGTGATCTCCAATTTGAAATCTTCCTTGGCTGAAACCGCTCTCCGATGCAACTGATGAAGCTTGAATTGTTAATATATCCCGGGCCATTTTGTAAGTATGGGAAATTGCGATTCTTGACTCTTCCAATAATCCAATAAATTATGAGTTTCAAAACTTGTAAGTTTCTTTGGATATTGGATTAAGTGGACTTGGAACTCGTTGTATTCCTCCTCGTACTCGTCTTGTTCTGAAAGAAACTTTTGATCAAGTCCTCCAAAAGTGCTCATCCCCGCATGCCTTTTGCCTATTTGAGAAGAAGAACTTTCACCGGTTGACAGTATTGATGCAGTTGGTATAGCAGTGTCTGCCAAACTCTATACTTTGCGAAAACAGCCACGATATCTGTAAAAACTTTAGCATAAGCATGTTCTACGCTAGGGTAGTTATTAGTCGCAATTTCAACAGGTGTAATATCTAAATTTGCATATATTTTCCGAACAAGTCGTTCAGTTAACTTAAGTTTAAATGCAGGATGCAACACAGAAGCAATGTAAAAGAGTTGGAAAATTGGGAAAAAATATTTTTAAAATTTTTCACTCGTAGCCTCTACAGCCATTTTAATTCTTCGTATTGCCTATATAATTTTAATAATTCA
The DNA here is from genome assembly GCA_002018475.1 of Nicotiana obtusifolia. NCBI lineage: Eukaryota > Viridiplantae > Streptophyta > Magnoliopsida > Solanales > Solanaceae > Nicotiana > Nicotiana obtusifolia. The sequence continues at coordinate 314,515 of MCJB01045015.1, read as the reverse complement.
GATATTCCAGCTATATAATATAACATGGTAGGAGTAGTTGGATAATATTGTCCGGAAAATTCTAAAGTAGCATGATAGAATTTTTGTAAAAACTGAAGGAGATGTTGAACAAGGTTCCAATCGTCCTCTTTAAGGTGATAAAGTTCCATAAAATATTTATTATACATTTGAGTAATAGGCTCTCTATATTCATAAGCAACAACTAATGCTTCATATAAAGTGTTCTACCTAGTACAAACTTCTTTTGGGACTCTCCTAATCGGCATTCCTAATTCTATACATTCTCTTTCCCATTCTCTTTTTCTTTCTTGATTTTTATTTCTAAATATAAAAGCAATAGCTACTTTCACCTTTTCAATAATGTGGTTAAATAAGTTAAGGCCATCTTTTACTACTAAATTGTAAATATGACATGCACATCTAACATGAAAAGATTCCTCAAAAGGGGGGGTTTAAATTAGGTCTCAAGTTCCTAAGTGCTTCTGTGTTGTTTGTAGCATTATCTACTGTAATACTAAAAACTTTCTTAGATAAATAATATGCATGACAAATTGATGAAACTGTTTTGGAAATATAATTTCTCGTGTGTGGTTCATCAACAACTTTATAAGCAATAATACGTTTTTGAAAGACCCAATCAGGATCTATCCAATGAACAGTAACTGTAATATAATCACAGTTATTTGTAGAACGACCCATATCCGTAGTAAGGCATACTCTAGTGTCAAAGTTATCAAATAAATATCGCAAATAATCTCTATATTCATTCTTAAATTTAATAATATCATTTTTAACAAATGTTCTCAGAAAACCTTTAAAAGAAGGATTATATGTAGCTTGAATATAACGAACAAAACCAGTAGAAGAAGGAAAACTATAAGGTAAAACCTCTACCGCAACTAGTTTAGCAATATTTTTCATATCCCTTTGTTTATCATAACTAAGAATCCCTCCTGTTGTTTGATTAATTTTAGCTTGGATACTCGAGGATTCATCATGTGCTACCCCATATGTTCGGTTCCAAAATAAATACCCCCGCGCGCATTGACCATTTCTTAGGATGTTTATTTGTTAAGTGAATCCTAATTTTCCCCTCCCATCTTCATTACCCCCAGTTTTGAAAACCCACTCCATTCCACAAAAACCACAAACAGCCGTCTGATTTTTAACTTTTTTTTGTACAAATTCCCACACCTCAGATCTTTCCTTACGTTTAACCGGGACTCTAGTAGGAGGTACATGAAGCAAGTCGGATTGAACTTCAGGTGGACTAGCTTGAAATTCATGTGGTTCTTCTAAATTAACCCCAATTTCATAATTATATTGCGCTTCTACGTGTTGTGAATCAAGTGGATTATTATAGCTAAAATCATGATAATATTGATTTTCATCTATGTGTTAACTAGAACTACCAGCAATTCCTTTACCTCTATTTCCCCAACGACCACGTGCCCACCCCCCACTACTAGTTCCAATTGAACCTCTTTGAGACATAATTATAGCAAATAAAATAATATATATGACAAAAATATAATAAAAGAGTAGAAGTAGGAACGACCAACCAAATATAACCGTATAATTGAGGTGAAGTTAAAACTTGAACCTTCACTTGATAGCAACTCCAATTAAATCTTGATAAAGAATCAAAATTGAATAATTTACACAAATAGCCAAAGTAGCAAAATAGTAATATTGTAGAGAATTTGAGAGCATTAGAGAGAATTGGATGATTTGTGTGAAAAATATGATGAAATAATGGGGTATTTATAGGAAAAAATAGTTAGGGGTAGTTATGGGATAAAATAACCGTTTTTGGCCGTTGGGCAACGGCTATTGCTCAATAGAGCCGTTGGGCAACGGCTAGTTTTTAAATCTGCCCGTTTTTTTTTTTTCCGATCCGGTCGGGTCCGGTACCGACCAGTTCCGGGCTAATTTTTTTACTGTTCGTCCGGTTTCAAATCGTTAAACCGTCCCGCTACCGGGACCGGTTCCCCTACGCCTTAAAAGGTCCGGTTCACACCGGTCCGATATGAACCGGACCAATAGCCACTCTTAATCACAATCACTACTATTGGAAAAATTATTGATATGGAGCTAGAACTGCTAGTTGAATGAGCATATTCAATAAGAGATTGATATATTAATGTCGATTCGATCCGAACTCTTGGAATTGAAATATAAAAGATTGCAAAGTCTTAATGAATTTCTTTAATATTACAACTTCCACAAATTTTATGCAATGACACAAATATTATGAGTCTTATGGCATATTCCAAACCAAAAGTTTTAGTAAAAAAGATATTTTTCAATTTAAGTCAAACAAAATGAAATAGACAGCGTACTAATTTCACTGGCATAGTTTGATTGGTCCAAGCTGGCAATTACGTCGTCATCATTTAAACTTTCATAGCATTATGACTTTAGTTATCTACCTATCTTGCTGTACCTATAGAGTGTAAATTAGTAATTTTCAACGAAAAGAATCTTGATCATTTCTAATAGAATATAAAATTTCGATAATTCTATATTACGATTCGACATTTTACTTAAATCTTAAAAAAATTATAATACAATTTAGCTTCTGGCACAAAAACTTACTGAACAAACCTATTACATAATCCGTCCAATTCTTGTCACACCTCCTCTTTACGGGGAAAGGAGTTTTTCCATTTTAAGTAATATTATTGAAATGAAATATTTATTTTAATTTATAGAATCGTCATTTGGAATAATTATTTATCCCAAGTCGTCATTTATTTTAAACTCCCAATTTAAAAAAAATTGACTCTGTTTAAGTCTGCGAAACACAGAAGACGAGTAAAGAATTTTGTTAACTCGGGAGAAGGTGTTAGACACTCGCAGATTCCGTGGTTTTAGCAAGGTCGCTTTACAATTACAACTTGGCTTGATTATCCGATCACTACGTGTTTTAAACCTACGTTCATTTTAATCTTTTACCGCTTTTAATTACTTGATTATTAGATTATTGAATTATCTTTTGTAACAGATCACGTATGTGTGAATCCATTTTGTTTATTATGCCAAAAATCATGTTACATGTACGTGTACACAATTGATAGCACTTTATTATTATTATTATTAAGATTGTTTTGCCTAAAGCTGCGGGAACGCATACCTTGATTTATTTTTTGGGATCATAATTATGTCACGGGAACATATAAATAATCATAATAGTAGATTAAAAGCGCTTCTACAATAAACTACGTTGTTCTTGAGTTATTTGCTTTTACTAAAATTTGAGATTACATGGGAGAGTTCGAATATTATGGAATGAATTATTGTCAACAAGATATATAATTAATTAAGCTAAGTTCAAGTTATTGATGATTTATTACTCATTGAAAATCTAGATTTATTTACTATTTGATAATGTTTAGGAGATACTAAATTTTAAGATGGGCGGTCATTTAATTGTGAAGTAAAAAATCGACCAAGGTGCTCACATATTGCATTATTGTCTTATTGGATCCTAATGAATCAGATATGAGAGGAGGGTGGGCTTAAGCAATAGGCCCAATCCCCTTAAGCCTTTGGATTATTAAAGCATGCATGCGAACATCAGTGAATCCAGCTGAAGCGGGTATAATGGATGGTGGTATTGAGCTCTATGTCCTTTTAATTTTGGGCCCAAAATCAGGCCCTATGTAATGTCACAATTCCAAACTACAATTATAGCACTAATCAGGGACATTAGCTATTAATCTAAATCTGCTAAATTCAAAACATGTTACATACAATGAGAACACAATTTGTACGTACATTATGGCCTAAACTAGAAAGACTTCAGTGTTTATTGTAGTAGCTACTTTAATTATACTAGGTAATAAAATATATTTTACTCAAATTAACAATACAGTTACAAACATAAACCCTCATATTTCACCCCGATTTTAAGCTAACAAAATTCCAATCGTTCAACTTCAAACTTGATTATGATAAAATACATTCCTGTTCAAAATTCATATTACAGCCCAAACATAAGAACTTGTACTTCTATTTGAGAAAAAATACTGTGATTTCACATATTTCTGATGATCCAGTTTGGCTTTGTGATTTACAAATTTGAACAGCTAGTGGTTAAATCTATCATCCACAACCATGTCAATTGCAGCAGCAGCCCTTCTTTGTCATGATTTTACTATCCAACGTTACTTTACAAAGCATTAGAAAATTATTTGAATAAATCTGTTCAGGGTAAGCAATGGGTTCCAATCAGTATCGGTAGGTATGGCCCAAAGATATCTCATCTCTTCTTTGTTGATGACCTTATATTGTTTGCAAAGGCAAACACTAGACACTGCAACACCAATCTACTCTATCTTGCAGTCATTCGATGAAGTTTCTGGGCAAAAAATCAATCTTACTAAGTCTAGGATACTCTTTTCCTCTAACATAAAGCATGACACTATGGAGAACCTTACAAATACCCTTTTCATTCAAGCTACTACATTTTTTGGTTGGTACCTTGGGTTTCCAATGTTCCATAAGAGACCCTCCAATTATGACTTTCAATTCATACTAGATAATATGCAATCCAAGCTAGCTGGCTGGAAAATAAATTGCCTAAATATGACTGAAAAAGTCATTCTGGCCAAAGCCTCCCTCAACAGCATCCCAAGCCATGTAATGCAATACTCAAACTGCCTACCAAGACGACCAACCAAATTGATAGAATTCAAAGAAATTTTATCTGGGGTACTACTCCAAATAAGAAAAAAATACACCTGGTTAGATGGGACAAAGTCACTAGGCAGAAATCTCCTGGTGGGCTTGGGTCTGCAGAAAGCTGATTACAAGAATAAAACCTCCCATGCTGGTCTGGCCTGGAGGATTTACCATAACACATCCACTTTATAGGCTAGAGTCCTTGTCTATAAACATTGTAACTGGAACCATACCCCCAAGAAGTCCTAATCACCAATCTGGCAATGTTACTCAAAGGCGGGGATACTTGCAACAAGGCCGGTAGATGGGTTGTCCACAAAGGGAACAGGGTGAGCTTCATCAATGATGCTTGGATTCCAAACCACCCAGCTATTAGGGACATGATTGAGGGTTCACTCAACCCAAAATGACATTGCTACACTATCTACAGTTCAGGAAACTGAAATACCTCATCTATCTCCATAGACATTCCTGAGAATATTACTAACCTAATCAAATCAACCTTCATCCTTACCAACTCTGCCAAGGAAGACAGACTAATTTGGGGGTTGACTCCAAATGGATCCTTTACCACCAAATTAGCTTATACCTTCCTTAGCAACAATAATAAGACTCTGATGAATAAGGAAAAAGGTAATTTCAGTTGGATTTGGGAGTTAAAAGTCCCTAACAAAATAAAAAATTCCGTCTGGCTGCTTACATGACAGGCTCCCCACTGGATATTTCCTGCAAATAATTGGAGATAATTGTTTTTGCCCAACCATATCTGAAACCAGTGACCACATTTTTTTTTGAATGTCCCAATGCAACCCAATTCTAGCATGAACTAATATCCAAGGGAACTACTGAAAGCCAGCAGTTAAATCCTATATTTTCACCACAACTCTGGCCAATCACTTGGAATAAGCTAAGGAAGTTGTCCTTTAACAATAGTATCTCTTGGGAAAATATCCTTCCTTTCTGCTTCTGGCACATCTGGCTAACTAGAAACCATAATCTTTTCAACAAAAAGAAAGATACCATCTCGGTTAACAACATTATTGCCAAATCAATTGAGTACTATACTTTAGCCCCAAAAGGTGTAACCAGGAAACCCTTTCTTATCAGAGTTAAATGAAAACCCCCAATGATGGGGCACTGTAAACTCAACACTGATGGGGCAACTCAAGCATTGGGAAAATTGGTGGAGTATTTAGAACTCATAATGGGGACTAGATTATGGGGTATATGGAGAACATATCACACACCACCAACACTATGGCAAAATTAAAAGCTTTGCTAAAGGGCCTCCAAATTGCTGAACAAAATAGATGGGTTCATCTAGAAATAGCTACAAACTCGGCAGAGGAAACAAAAATGTTTCTCACAGGCAATATAACCTATGATCCTGTGATTTGTGAATGCAGGTTATTGATCCAAAGGATGGACAGGGTGGTGGTGAGACACAGTTATATGGAGCATAATAGAGTGTTCGATGCACCGGCAAAGGAAGTAGCTAATTCAAATTTTTTGGGAAGAATTACCATGCTAGCAGTTCCTCCGATGTTTGCAAATGATGTATTTTGGGCAGACATCCTAGGAACTGAAGTAATTAGACTTTTTTTGGCATGTAATATGGATACACTAGAACAAAACCTGTATGTTTTAGGGGAATTACAGTATTCCCCATCTAACCAGTACTCTGCAATGTAGTTCCTATATATATATATATATATAATATTCCTATTGACCATAAAAAAAGAAACATATTTGAATTGAAATTCATGTTCAAACAGCTTGTGATGTGTGAATGTCAAAGCAGAACCTAATTGACAGCATATGCTTAGAGCAATTGATGAACAACAGTAGAATGACAAGACTAAGCTAATTTTGGCAAGTCATTTGAGCATTTTTCGAAATATTTCACCACATATTTAAACACAAACATCACATGAACACAATAAAATATCCAAATTTCATACGAAAAGCAAAAAAGTTTGATTATAATAAAATTCAAAATCACACGAGTTCATAAGTGTGTACCTAGACTTGAAACAAGCTGAAGTAGCCAAATAAAAGCAGAAATGGAGGGGTGAAGCTTAGTAATTCCAAAGAATAAGCAGAGCCAAACAAATAGTAGCAGAAATACAACATCTCTTCAACTCAAACAACTTTTAGAAAATCCAGAGAGTGTGCAGCAATTGAGTAGAAAATTTCGGATCCTGCGGATAGCTGGAGCTTAGTGCACCGGACTGCCCTTTAGATATAGAATTCAAATTTTGAATCTAGAAAATTGTTTTCAGTTTTGTCTTTTAGGTGAGAGTTACGTGAGAGAAGTGAGAGTTAGTATGAGTAAATGGAAAAAAAATGTCTGTGGAATATGTGAGGGAGTGTACTGTCATATAGCATATTCTCAAAGCTGTATTTCAGTTATTTTCTTTCTTTTTACTCCCTCACTTTTTTGTTATTACATCTAACAGCCCCTAAAACCCCCACCTATATACTCTTACTTCTTGCAAATTAGTCATTTCCCCCTTCTAGAAGTTTCTTTAACAATTACACCCAAGATTCTTCAAATTCTTCTTTCCCTTAACCCCTTAGATTTCTAGTAATTACAAATAACTATAACAAGTGAATTCAAACAGATTAAAATCAAAATAAAAAAAACAAAATTCAAAAACTAAGCAATTATAATAATTAGTCCTATTCAACATGTGATTAAATCAATTAACCTACCAAATTATGCAATTGAACTAACTATCATGTAATTAAGTTATTGATCTAATTATGCAAACACATAATTAATTGATCTTAAATCCTAACATGCTAAACATATGAAAGAACAACTAAAAGATCAATGTATTTTGATAAGATCTGGACAAGAGAAGAAGAAATATTTAGCTGAGGAGAAAAAGAATAGAATATTACCTATTGATCTCCAATTGAAACGCCAGAAGGTTTTCAGCAAGGTTCAGTCGTCCAATGGCGATTCGACTGGATTTCAACAGCTTCGAAATGCCCTAATATTTATGTCATTGAATAAATACCTTTGAGACCTATCTAATGATATAAGTATTGAGGTATATCAAACATCGATGGTCAAGTAAATCGAAAAGGAGGCTAAATGGGTTAGGGTTTGGATGGAGATGGTGATAGGGTGGAAGTTGGGGTTTGATCTTGGTGAGATGATGTAGAGGAGGAGAAGAGGAATCGATTGGTGTCGGTTGGTGTCGATTTGTTAACTTTGGTCAGCGGAGACGATTTTCACCCGATGGTCAATGGCGGTCAACGGTGGTGAATGACGGAGCGATTTCCGGTGGGTGGTTGACGACTGAGGAGAGTGATGAGAGAAGTGAGGTTCTGAGAGATCGTTTGGGGGGGAGGGGGGTAGAAGGTTGGTTTGGGACAATTATAAGGGGGATTGTGGTGAGTTCTTGACCGTGGGATCTAGGATGATCAACGGTAGGGATTGAAAGGGGCAAAATGAGGCCGTTTTGCTTTAGTGAGGGGCTGGGCCAGGAATGTGTGTTGACTGGGGCGAGTCTGAGGCAACTGGGCTGTTCAATTTGTTGGCCCAAATTCGAAATGTGAATTAAACAACCCCCTTATGCTTTCATCTCTTGTTTTACACAAATGGCCAGTTGATCAAATGTCTTAATTTAAATCTAAATTGCAAAATTACCCTAGCTATATAATTTATCTAACCATAACTAATTAATCCACATAACTTTAATTGATTTACTTAAACTAAAAATGCAAGGAAAAATGTCTAGTGTATTTATTTGTGATTTTACGTTTTAATAATGCAACTACATGCAATTAAATGTCAATAATGCGATTATAATCTAAAAATATAAAAATAAATGATAAAATATTTTTGATGGTTTTAAAATATTTCTAATTATGCAAATACCAACACAATAAAAATGCAATCAAATACACAAATAAAATTTCTAAAATTCTACAAAGCAATTAAAATTTATTTTGAATATTTTTTAGAAGTAATTTCCTATGTGGGGCTAAAATTACATGCTCACAGTTGCCCCTCTCTGCTCGAGCACATGAAGAGTTTTTATGAAAAGATTAAGTGAGTAATCATGATCAATTTTTGCCCGCTTAATACTCCATGGGAAGCATTTTGAAAAAGTTTGACCGAATCTTGCTTCCGAGGTTGCCTACGTATCCTTAGCTATAAAGAAATCAGGTCAGTGTAGTTATGAAAAGTTTGGTAGCTGGGACTACTGAAAAGCTGTGATTTCACTGTTATTGCTGCAGTTATTGCTTGCTGAACTCCTCATTACACCAAAATCAAAATCAAAAGAAACTAAACAAGCATATTAGCTACGAGTTACAAGATTCCTATTTATAAGTCTTCTGAAACTTGATCTTGAGTCTTGAATGGTTCTTCATGCATACTCTGATCTGAACCTTCATACTTGCTAGCTGCAGGAGCTAGTTCATTCTTCTACGGCTCCTTCTAATCAATATGGGAAATGCAATGCTCGTGACTTCAATCATGTCTTGAGCAGTCCACATCTTTTCATTCACTTCTGTATTTTGGATTCACTTCTTTTTTTCTTTTCTTTTCTGTATTCTAGATTGAGACTTCTTATTTATGTCATCTTGAACCCTGTGCCTCGAGGTTAAACCTTCTCAAACACCAAAACAAACAAACAAACAAAAATTTTCTACCCTAGTTTTCACTGGAAAAATTTCGTGAGTTATTGTAATAAAATTCTAAACTACTTCTTTATTAAAAGAAATAAAGTGTCGGGAATGGTATATCCTGGAGAGATCATGATTTCTTTTGAATGGCGCTACCTTATTGTCAAAATAATGTCTCAACTAAGGATTGGTGTACCTTATGTTGGGAAATGCGACTAGGGAATGGTGTACCCTGCATTAGCAAATATATCAGAGAGTGGTGTACCCTGTACCTAAAATCAAATCTAGGGAGTGGCGTACCCCATAATGGAAAATACAGCTAGGTATTGGTGTACCCTATATTGGTAAAAGACTAGGGAGTGGTGTACCCTACACTAGCAAAGATATCAGGGAGTTCTTTATCCTACACTTAAGATCGAATCAACTAGAGAGTGGTGTACCCTATATTAACAGAGATATCAGGGAATGGCATACCCTGCATTTAAGCTCAATCAACTAAGGAGTGGTGTACCCTATATTAACAAAGATATCAGGGAGTTGTGTACCCTGTGTTTAAACTCAATCAACTAAGGAGTGGTGTACCTATGCTGGATAACATAGCTAGGGATTGGTGTACCTTATACTGGAAAGGATATCAGGGAGTGGTGTACCATGTATTTAAGATCAATTAGTAATTATATCAGAGAGTGGTGTACCCTGAATTTAAGATCAATTAGTTATGATATCAGGGAGTGGTGTGCCCTGCATTTAAGACCAAATAGTAATGATATCAGAGAGTGGTGTACCCTGCATTTAAGCTCAATCAATGATGATATCAGGGAATGGTGTACCCTGCGTTTAAGCTCAATCAACTAGGGAGTGGTGTACCCTATGTTGGAAAATATAGCTAGGGATTGGTATACCTTATACTGGTAAAAAGACTAGGGAATGGTGTACCCTAAGTCTAAAATATCATCAACTAGGGAGTGGTGTATCATATGTTGGAAAATACAGCTAGGGATTGGTGTATCCTATACTGGTAAGGAGACTAGAGAGCGGTGTACCCTATGTCTAAAATATCAACTAAGGAGTGGCGTACCCTATGTTGAAAAATACAACTAAAAAATGGTGTACCTATACTGGTAAGGAGACTAGGGAGTGGTGTACCCTATGTCTAAAATATTATCAACTAGGGCGTGGTGTACCCTACGTTGGAAAATATAGCTAGGGATTTACCCTATACTGGTAAGGAGACTAGAGAGTGGTATACCCTATGTCAAGCAATAATATCAGGGAGTGGTGTACCCTATGTCAAGCAATGATATCAGGGAGTGGTGTTCCCTGCATTTAAGCTCAATCAATAATGATATTAGGGAGTGGAGTACCCTGCTTTTAAGATCAATTAATAATGATATCAGGGAGTGGTGTACCTTGCATTTAACATCAATTAACTACGAAGTGGTGTACCATATGTTGGAAAGCACAACTAGGGATTGGTGTATCCTATACTAGTAGGGAGACTAGGGAGTGGTGTACCCTAAGTTGGAAAATGCAGTTAGGGATTAGTGTACCCTGTACTACCATGATTTGAAAATTTGATTTTCCTCTCTCTCTTTTTTTATTAATTTTTTTTAGAGAATGAGTAACGTGCGGAAAAGAATTTTGAAAAGACTTACCTTTGAGAGTTTTTGCTGTTGCAGAGTTGTATTCAAACTCCGCACGATTTTCTTTTGGTGGTACCTGCTTCTTGCGAGGTTACATGTTTTCTGTTTTTCAACAAAGAACAAAATTCAGCTTAAAATGGTAGTTGGTTTTGTGGCCTTGAGTGTTTCAATCACTTGATCTCGACCCATCTTCTTCTAATGATGATTTCAATTGCAACTCCTTGTTTTCTGAATACCAGCTGCATTTCTGACCCACAAGAACCTTTGGCTTTTCAAAATTTTACATGACATTTGATCGAGTAGAACTTAGCCTTTTTCAACTTTATGTTGCCTTTGTAGCATTTCACTTTCGACTTCTTTCTTCCAAAGTTTTCAATTTCAGAGCATGGGGGGAACCTTTAGCTTTTCACACTTTTCCATGACGGTTAGTCACGTGGGACTTAACCATTTCAGCTTCATTTTGCCCTTTTAGTTACTTCCATTTGATTTTCTTCTTCCAAAGTTTTCAATTTCAAAGCATCGGCTAATCATGGCCAGTCGGGGTTGACTCAATGCCATTGTCGAGGTTGTGCGCCTTTTGATTATATCAGCTTGCTTCAAACGAGAACCTTGTAAATCGTCTTGTCGTATCTTCTTTGCGTTATTTTAGAACAAAGTTAGACCGAAAGGGATTCAAAAGAAAAACTAACAACGGAATAGAGAATGAGTTTAAAACAAGAGGTATTCCTTTCGGGGAACAGAAAGACGGATTTATCTGGAAGTACATGCAGACTTCAATGAACATGACATGCCTTTTAGACAGGATGCATGATATGTGTAAACAGTCTGACTCTCAAAAACTCATCACAACTTTTGCCTTGAAATCAAGAAACCTTGTCCAGGACTGTGTTGATGTCATGGTTGCATGGATCCTCTTTTCGATCAACAGTTCCCTTTACAGGTTTTCACTAGCTGACCTCTCTCATTTCTCTTCTCGCCATCTCCTTATTGTGCCCTTTGCGGGTTTTTGCTAACAAGACTCTCTCATTTTATTTTCTCTACTCACCATCACCCTACAGTGCCCCGTGAGGGTTTTCATCAATAGGACTCTCTCATTTTATTTTCTCTCATTTGGTTGCATCAGATCCAAGTAACCATATCCTCCAATTCTTTAACATTCTCGCCGATTTATTGGAACGACTTAAAATAATTTGGGTAAAAAAAATTTGGATTGAAATGCTACTTTGAAACTTTTCAGGTGAAACCATCGCCGAACCACTATAACATCTGCCCCAGTTTTTACTTTTGAGAGAATGTGAATTTTTATTTTGGTGTGACCAAACCCCAGAGTGAGGCTGCCTACGTATCCTTTTCGAAATCAGGTCGAACGTAGGTCAATTACATGAATTTGTTTTTTATTTTTGTTTTCCTTTCTTTTTTCTTTTATTTTTCTTCCTTTTTTTCCTTCTTTTTTTTTCCTTTGCTTTTTCTATATTATTTCTTTTCAACGAGGTTCCAAAGAGGATGATCGAAGAAGGTAACCGGCTCCAAAAGGTTTACAAAAGGTTAATGGTGTTTGGGTGGCAAGAATGAAAGCCTTGGACATCCAAATTAGAGAATGTTAACAACGAGTAATGAGTCAGTCGTAGTACTTTTTGAATGCATCTGCATTGAGTGTTATCTCGGGGACTTTTCCTTCGATATCTCCAAAGTACAACTCTCCTTTTGGAAATACTCTTGTTACAAGCTATGGACCTTCCCAATTTGGAGTAAAACTTTCCTTTATATTCTTCATGATGCGGGAGAATGCGTCTCAGAACGAGTTTCCCCATTTCAAATATTTTTGGCCGCACTTTCTTGTCGTAGGCACGTGCCATTCCTTGTTGGTACAACTGCCCAGGGCAAACTACGGCCAATCGCTTTGCATAAATCAAAGTCAATAGTTCCAATCGGGTATTGACCCATTCTTTATCCTCGATCTCGGCTTCAACAATGAACCAAAAAGAGGAAATTTAAACTTCTGCGGGTATCACGGCTTCAGTGCCATAAACCAATAAATAGGGGTGACACCCATTGATGTGCGCACGGTTTCATTTGGATTTGGCCTAAGCTTATTCTCATACTATTCTAATTCTCGGTTTATTTCCTTAAAAACTTTATATTCATTGCATTCTGCTTCTTGATTCATTATTTCGAATTCTGACAACGTTTTAGAATCTGGGCATGAAATCCGCAAGCATGTCATGTTATTAAAATCTAAATTTAACAGAATTGTAAAAGAAAATAAGAAAAGTGACAAGATTAAGAAAAGAGGCTTTCATGGATGATGAAATATTGATTTCATTTGTTTGAATTTTAAAAGACAGAAGGGTTAACAATAGAAAGTAAGACAGTAAAGTAAAAACATTTGGATTACACCCTGAAATAACCTGAAATGAAGAAAAGACAATAAGACCGGCTACCGAGATTCCCGTATGACAAGGAAATTTTTATAGTTTGGCGACCGTTTTAGGTTTCTCTTCTGTCGCGGCAATGGCTACATGGCTTCGGCGCCTGATCAAATTCCTCATCTTCACAGATCATTCCAACGACTGGCCCATTTTTGTGAATAGGCAAAGGATTGTTCGTCATATTACGGACCTCTTCTTCCCTAAGTATTACTGTCTTAACCTCAATGAGGTCCTCCACTGCTCTTTTGAGAGTCCAACAGTCCTTAGTATCGTGTCCCACTGCTCTAGAGTAGTATTCATATCTAGAATTGGCTCGGTGCGAGGGGGACTCGAGGCTCGGCCGGTTCGGAGCCACCGGCTATAGCAGACCTAGCCTGGTTAGCTTTTGGAACAAACTTGAATACGATTCACCGATAGGGGTAAACTAGTTCCTTCTGGGAGGCTCTCTTGGGCGAGGATTGTATTGGGAAATATTTTGTTGGGGATTATATAGTGCTTGGTAGGGACGGGAGTTTCTTGGAACTGGAGCTCTATTCTGTGGGTAGTTTTGCAGTTATGTGTAAAGTTGCTCATTCATCACCGTATAATTAGGAGGTGCTACGACGTATGTAGCATCATGATGCTGGTAGTAATGTTTTGGGATTTTAGGTGGCACAAATGACTGGTTGAATGACCTGCAGCCCCCCTCGAGCTCGATGCCATCATGGCTCCGTCGTCTTTTCTGTTTCTGTTTGCCGAACTCCCCGAGCTGTTCTGAACGACCTGTGATGTGGCTTTGAAAGCTGTTTGACTTAAGATTCAGCCCATTTTAAAACTATTTTCGACTATCTCTCCAATTTTAATGGCCACAACGAATAGCTTTCCCATGGACAACATCATACTTTTGGAAGTAATCTGACTCTTGGGCCTGCAGAAAGACAGTAACCATTTCTATCTCATCCATTGGCGGCTTTACCGGGGCAGCTTGCTCATGCCACTTGTCGGCATATTCACAGAAACTTTTCGTGGGTTTATTTTTCATGTTGGATAAAGAATTTCTATCAGGAGTAATGTTCACGTTGTACTGGATATGGCAGACATAGTCTCTGGCTAGGTCGTCCTGTACATGCCAATGGGCAATCTCTTGATCTATGTACCACTTGGAAGCAATTCCTGTAAGACTTTCTCCAAAATAAGCCATTAACAGCTCCTCTTTCCCACCAGCGCCCCTTAGCTGGTTACAATACCGTTTAGATGTGCGATCAGGTCTCCGTGCCAGTCATATTTTTCAAACATCGGTGTCTTAAAGCCCGTCGGCAAGTGTACATGAGGAAACATACAAAGATCAGAGTACGCGACACTTTTTTGACCGCTTAGGCGCTGCATGTTTTTTCAGACTTTGTTCCAGGCTTTTCATCTTTCGAGTCATTTCTTCTTGCTCGGGATTCTTGACCACGCTTTCCTGTTTATCTAAGAAGTCATGCTGTATAGGTTGGGCAAATGAATTTTGGGTGATATAGGTTATTTCTGGCTGAAATTGTGGACCCTGGAATGTAAAAGTTGGAGGCTCGACATACGTCATGGGTACAGTTGGTTGTGCTATTGTGAAGGTTGGTGCTGCAGAGAAAAGAACTGGCGGTGCTCTTGAAGCCGGTGCCTGGGGGCGCAGAAGACATTCCGAGACTATTAATCGGTATAGGCAGGTATCCATATGGGATGAACGCATTGGTCATAGGGACATTAGTAGCTCCGCCTGGTCTAGGGATCAACTCAAAAAATCCAGGGATAGCACTCGGTGGTTCCTTCCCGTTAGACCAAGCGTCCATCATTTCCAACACGCGCAGGCGTAACATTCTACTCTCTTCAATCACAGCCGACTCTGGCAGCAGAATAACTAGTGCCAAGCTATCATCGGGATTGATAATCAGAAGGTTAATTTCATAATTGAAATCTTTCCCTTTGACCTGGTGAAGTATGGATGAGAACCCTAGAATACCAAAAAAACCAACCACCTAAAATAAAACCTCATGTTGGGCACACACAACAAAATTGTTAGTCCGAAGCATTTGACAAATAGAAAATCGCACATTGGGATGCAATGCACTTAGCAGTCAAACGTTTCTATCATGAGTTTGAATGATTGCATGTTTCATCCCGATTTTCATTATCCCTTTTCCACTTTATACCTCTTTTCTTTTCATTCACGCTTTCTTTTGGTTTTACCGCTCTCTTCTCTTTTCTTTTGGTTTTGCCAACCCTTGTTTTTTCCTTTTTTATTTTTGTCGCTATTTGTTTTTCTCTTTTTGTTATTGTCACTCTTTTCTGTTTTCTCTTTTTGTTTGTTTTTCACTCAATTTTCTTATGACTATGATCACATCTGATAGGGATTGCCTACATATCATGACGCTGTATGAATTGGATCATTATGTAGTTCAAGGAGATTGGGAACAGACTGACCATTTTTTTGTTTCACCCTACTTTTACTTTTGTCACGATCCCAAATTCCCTCTGAAGGATGTCGTGATGGCACCTAGTCTTTACGACTAAGTAAGCCTAACAACTAATAATAACTAGACGGAAATAATTAACAGAATACTAAGACAAGGCTGAATAACTGATATAAACTTCTGAAAATAGAATCAATAATAATACATTTCCTAAAACTGGTAGAACTGAGTCATAAGCTCTACAGAGTAAGCTAAAGTGTCTAGTACATCACTGTCTGAATGAAAAATACAACAGGAAATAAGAATAAGGAAAGGTGACTCCGAGGCAAGTGGACGCCAAGTAGGCATACCTTGAAGTCTCCGTAAAGTAGCTGACAGAAGATCACTAACGATCGGCACGCGCAGACATACCTGGATCTGTACAAAAAGATGTGCAGAAGCGTAGTATGAATACACCACAACGGTACCCAGTAAGTATCAAGCCTAACCTCGGTAGACTAGTGACGAGGCCAGGTCAAGACACCTACTAGGATATAAATGAACAGTATAAAAACGTAATAAGGGTAAATAATGGAAAGCAAAGAAATAATTGATACGAAACAATTAACAACATGAACTAATACCGGTAAGCACGTGAATAACATAAAGAAATCGATAAAAAGAACCACAACAATCATATACAGACAATAATTGACAAAAGAACAAGGAAGAACAAAACAATAAGAATCACAACGAGGTACGGTCTTGTGTACAATAAGGATCACCATCGAGGTACCTCCTCGTGTATATATATATATATATATATATATCAAGAATCACAACCGAGGTACTGTCTCACATTCACAATTCACAATCTCAATCACAATCTTTCCTGATGTCATTCCGTGAGCCTTACAATTGAAATAGGTTTTGAAAATAGTTATTCTGAAATAGCTACACGCACTTTAGCCCACCTTATGAAGCCGCGTAGCTTTATGTAATTCCCCTACAAGCAACACACACGTAAGTACCACCTTATACCGCCGCATGCACATTAACCCCAAGCCTTATACCCGCCGCATGCGCGTCCATATCACATCACAATCATAACTTGCACTACAAGTGCCCATATATCACAACTCGACAACAATCAACAATATTAATATTTCCATAATAATAGCACATGGCTCCACCACAATAGGTACAAGACAATTAACAACAACAATGAATGTGAAAGGCTCAATAAGGAAGATGTTTCAACAATAACAATTTTGCCTCAATGTGATAAAGGCTTTCATAACTTCAATACCAATAGCTCAACAATGGGATAATGTCTAACCACGATATTAAACAAGAATAACTCACAATGGAAGAGATAACATATAACAATACTTCAAATAATGAAAATCAACAAGGAAAGGGACAACATGAACAATAATTTCAAGTAATAATAATCAATAATGAAGGAGATAACACGAACAATAACTTCAAATAATGATAATCAATAAAGAAGAGATAGTATGTAATAATAAAAGAGACAACAAGTCAACTAAAGAATGAGAGCAATTCATCAAGTAGGATATAGAACAAGTGTTAAACAAGTCAATTAAGGCATGTAGGGATAGACTAATACAAATAAGGATAGATTGACTATGAGAATTTAGAACATGATATGGCATTTCAATGCAAGCATGAAAATAGTCTAAGTAGCCTAACTCGGTCAAATACTACGTACAACCCGTGTACCACTCGTCACCTTACGTACACGGCTTTCACATAGTACAAATGAATTAATCAATACCGAACCTAAAGGATAGTCCCCTCACACAAAATTAGGCAAGACACTTGCCTCAATTAGGACAATTCAACACTCAGAAATATATTTTTCCTTAAAATTCGTCTCAGCATGGCTCAAATCTAACCAAATCGACTTAATATCGTCAAACAATGCTAGGGAAATCAATTACAATAGATAAAGCTAAGATCATTACACTTTTCTCAAAAAGCCAACAAAAGTCAACTCGAGGCTCCCCCGATCAAAACCCGGGTCCAACGGTAGATTGCGACTACCCATGACTCCACGAGTTCATATGTGTGATTAGTTTCAAAATCTGATTCCAAATCGACTCTCAAAATTCAATTTCATATTTTTCAAAAATTTGACAAAGTTTTACAAACTTTCACTTTGATTCACATGATTTTGATGTTAAAATCTAAGATATATTGATGGAATATGATTAGAAATATTATCACTTACCCAAAGTTTGTAGGTGAAAATCCCCTCTTCAATTCGCCTCCTATGGAGTCTAGGGTTAAAAAATGAGAGAATGTTTTAAAAAATCCAGTCTCCTAGGCCTTTTACCAGCTGCAAATGTCGCATTTGTGACACGGGGTTTGTATTTGCGAACCCTTGAAATGCGGACCAGAGCTCGCATTTGCGAACCCTGACAACCTCAGAAATCATCAATTGCGGTAGAGGATTCGTAATTGTGAATGAAGGGCATCGCAAAAGCAAACAAGTATTTGCAAATTTGAACTAAGGCAAAATCTGGCAATCTTCGCAAATGCGAAGGGGAGGTCGCAATTGCGACATTAGAGCCCTTCGCAATTGCGATGCTGGTGCTTGCAATTTCGATACCTGAGCACCAGCAACACCATCAGTCAAATTTCAGTTCAAAATAATTCTAGAACATGTCCAAAACTCATCCGAGCCCTCAGGCTCGAACCCAAACATCCACACAAGTCTAAAATATCGTACGAACTCGTTCGCGCGATCAAAACACAAAAATAACATCTAAAACTATGAAACGAACACTAAAACATATGGATTTCAAAGTAAAGTTCAAGAATTTCTAAAATTACTACTAAATGTCCGAATCTTATCAAATCAACTCCAAACAACACCAAATTTTGCAGACAAGTTCTAAATACCATAACGGACATATTCTATGTCCCAAAATTAAATTCCGAGCTCGATAGCTAAAAAGTCAACCTACGGTCAAACTTTTCAATATCAAATTGCCAAATTTTGGCAAATCAACACAAATCGACCTACGAACTTTCGAAATCAATTCCAAGCATACGCTCAAGTTCGAAATCACAATACAAATTTATCGAACCATCAAAATACAGTTCTGTGGTCATTTTCACAAAAGTCAAAGTTTGGACAATATTTTCTAATTTAAACTTCTAAGTCATGAATCAAGGTTCGAATCAACCCGAAAGCTTCTTGGAACGAAACTAACCGACCCCGCATGTCATAAAAGATAAACACACGTGTGTGAAGCATAAAAAAGGATAACGGGGCGCAATTACACAAAATGACCAGTAGGGTCGTTACATTCTCCCTCTTTTAAAACAAACGTTCCTACTCGAACGTGCATAAGGACATACCTGAAGTGATGAATAGATGAGGATAACGACTCCACATGTCATGCTCGGTATCCTGGGTCGCCTCCTCGATCGGATGACCCCTCCATTGAACCTTCGCTGAAGCAATGTTCTTTGATCTCAACTTCCGGGCCTGTCTATCCAAAATAGCCGCGGGCTCCTCAATATAAGTTAATTCCTAGTCCAATTGGACTGTGCGGAAGTCTAAAACACGAGACGGGTCACCATAATACTTTCGGAGCATAGAAACATGGAACACCGGATGAACCGCAGATAAACTAGGTGGCAATCCAAGCTTGTAGGCCACCTAACACATCCTCTCAAGGATCTCAAAAGATCTGATATACCTAGGGCTCGACTTTCCTTTCTTCCCAAACCTTATCACACCCATTATTGGTAAACCCAGAGCAAGACTTGCTCTCCAGCTATGAATGCAACATCGCGAACCTTCCGATCCGCATAACTCTTCTGTCTAAATTGGGTTTTACGAAACCGATTCTGGATCAATCTAACCTTCTCCAAGGCATCTTGAACCAAATCTGTGCCTAATAACTTAACCTCTCCCGGCTCAAACCACCCAACTGGGGAACGATACCATCTACCGTATAAGGCCTCATAAGGAGCCATATGAATACTCGATTGGTAGTTGTTGTTGTAGGCAAACTACACAAGCGGAAAGAACTCATTCCAAGCACCCCCGAAATCCATAACAAAGGCACGGAGCATATCCTCCAATATTTAAATGGTGCGCTCAGACTATCCGTCTGTCTGAGGTAAAATGTTGTACTCAACTCAACCCTTGTGCCTAGCTCACACTGTACAGCTCCCCAGAAACGCGATGTGAACTGCGTACCCCGGTCAGAGATGATGGATACCGGTACACCATGAAGTCATACAATCTCGCGGATATAGATCCGAGCCACTACAACAAAAAGGCATTTAGTAGTAATTATTTAATGGCAATAACCTAATTGCCGCTAATTTATTCTTGTATTGTGAATATTACCGGCAAAAAGATATTGGCCGAAAATAGGTACTTACTACTTAGCAATAAAAAGATTGGCCACTAAAAAATCGCTTAATTCAGGACAGATGTTTTTATTTTATATTTCCCTCCAATTTTTTCACACTCCATTTACCTATTCCCCCCAAGTCGTTTTCTCTGTAAATCAAATATTTTATTTAGAAGTTTTAGGATACTTCAGAATCTCCATCTGTCTCACCATCGCTGCTGCAACCCAACCCAACTCATCTTTGTCTCACCAATCTTAGGTAACACAATGTTTCTTTTTACTCGCTCTTTATCTTATTGCTTTTATTATATTTTAAACACATTCTTTTATCTCTCTTTCCTTGATCTGGTATTTAGGTGTATGTATGTATAAATTCTCGTATATACACATGATTTCAGTTAATTATATTCTAATTTGATTCTTTTCCCTCACAGACTCAAAGTTACTAAGGTGAATTTTGTATATCTAGGGTTGGGGTTCCCCTTCATCTTTTTCTGAGAAAATCAAATGGCCGCTCCACCCGCTAGCGCTCAACAAGCTCCTCTTCTTCGGTGACAGCGGTAAGCTTTATTTTTTTCCTTAATTTTAAGTCACAGTTTTATAGGCAGTAACAAATATGTGCACAATGGTGCTAGAGAACTTTTGTCGTCTAAGAATGTAACAGAGAGCTGGTCTATGAAATCTCATGAGTGCTTGAGGATTTCACAGTTAGCATTTTTAGTATCGTTCTAGTGCTTGAAATGTGCTTCATTTGCTGGTACATCTTGCACTTTAATGTGATTTGGTGTGAAAATGTTTAATAGATGCTTTGTTTGTCAGATTCTTCTGTAGCCAAATATTTTGCTTTCAGTCTGATGATTTTTCTCAATTCAGTCAATGACCTATTCCATGTGATATAAATCGTGTTTTTTTTTTTTTTTTTTTTTTTGTTAACCTTAAATGTCGGCTACAATATTGTTGATTTTCACTTTGGTGGTTCCACAAAATGCCTTTTTCTTTCTCGTTGAATTCACAAAATTTATAAACCCTTCCTAAATTGCTGTTGAAGGGTGGGAGTTTGTTATGATTATGCAGTAAGCTTGTGATTTTTCAAAAGAAAAGTTCAACTTTCCCTGGGCTAACACTTGAATTCAATTTTGGCTTTGCCGTGAAATCAACATGGTCTTCCACAAGTTGTGAAAAAATACCAGTATTTAACTTCAAAAGATTATGCAGTAATCTTTCAAAAGGGTGGAGTTTGTTATGATTATGCAGTAAGCTTGTGATTTTTCAAAAGAAAAATTCAACTTTCCCTTTGCTAACACTTGAACTAAATTTTGGCTTTGCGGTGAAATCGGCTTATTCTTCCACAAATTGTGAAAAAATACCAGTATTTAACTTCAAGAGAATTTTCTTTTAATGAAACTACTACAATTACAAGTGGGAGATGTTTATGTGGCATAAGGGTCTATGGTGCTGAAAATCTAATCTCATGTTCTGCTTTATTGGTAGATATGTGAGTTTACACATCAAAGAATATACATAGGTAGATATGTCAGTTGTTCACAGATTAAAGAATATTAAAGCCCAATGCTACAAGTGAGTGCAAAGCCTTTTGGAATTTGTACATTTTTTCATTTAATTTAACGGGGTCTCGAAAAATAAGTAATTTTTGCTGGGCCTTTAACTTTTTTTAGGTTCATTTGGCTTCTTATTAGTTGGAACTTCCAGTTATCTTGGTAGAAATTTGATATCTTTTTTTTTTGCCTCAGCAAATCTTTTTTTCCACAAGGAATCGTGATGTCTTTCAACGGAATTGCGGGTCTGTATTTGACTGAATTAATATGTGTCTCAAGTGAGATGCTTCCTTATACTTACCAAAAGAGTTTCTTCTATGGAAGAATATTGTACTCGTTTAATATAACTTTATTAGTGTAGCCACCTTAACTAGGGAAAGACACTGACACAAGGTTGTGAACTATGACTGTTAGTTCAAAGTTGCATGTTTGGTTTAATATAGAGTATTTTATGTCCCTTGAAGAAACTACAAGAATAATGATGACAACGGATTAAGAGTATTTTATTTCTCTAGCATTTGTCACTAACCTTTGCATCAGAGAGTTGAATTTGAGACAACTTGAGTAAAGAGTCCTCTGGAGTTGCCTTTTTCATTTCAACAAGTTCAACGTAAGTAGACACCATTTCATTCATTAAGGTCTCTGTTTCTTTCAAGAATTTAGCTTTCTCAAATAATTTTTTTAGCAAATCCTCTACTAGCTCACTCAAACTCTTAAAACTTTAGGGGTGCCTTACTATCATTTAAGTTTGTACTTCTAAATTATTTGACTTTGAAAATTGTGTAAACACTGGACTTGAAAATTCTGTGAGATAATCATTCTCTATGATATACTTGTATCCCCTCTCATAGCCAAACATCCCATTGCATGTGCCTTTTAATCAAAGAAGCTTCTTCAGTAGAATGACTTATGGCTAGTGACATAATGCACTGGTATAATCAGCAGAAAGATATTTCATTATAGTGCCATTGCTTTTCCTTAGATGTTTTAAGAAGTGAAGATCATTTTACTTGTTCTGAAACTAAGTACATAGCATCTTCAGATGTTCACTAGATCGGAGGGTGTAATGTGTTCATGCAATACAGTTACAATCTAGAACTTATGGTAATGATAACCTCTGGGTAGCTTTCCAAGCAAATTGGAATCAATTTCAAGTGACTAATTTTTGGTTGACAGCTCTGAAAATCTATAATTAATTATAGCCTTTTTTAATACCACCATTGAAGGAAAAGATATAGGACTACATAGTGATCGGATGTTTATGTAGTAATTTTTGTAATTTTCCTTCTTGCAACTTGATAAGAGTGCTTCATTTGGAGAACAAAATATGCAAACCAGATTCATTTGAAGAGAATTTTTCTGATGGTTTCAGAAAGTGATATCAACGAGCCTTTCCTCAAATCCAAGAGTAGAGTCAACAACACCTCCCAAATCGCTATTGTTGGAGCTAATGTTTACCCCATTAAAAGCCTTGACTACGAGTATGAATACTTTTTTCTATTTTTGTGCTCTTTGCTTGGTTGAACCAATAAAGATTATCCTTGAATGTAGGATATAGTATCTTTATCATGACTTCCAATCTCTGCCTCTAGTCATTTTTCTTTAGCTAGTATGTGTATAAAATTTCATGTTCCAATTATGTTGAACGACAATACTTGAACTCCCAAGTGTGTTGCTATTAAGTGATTGATGTATCATCCTTGTTACATTAAAAAAGGTAGCGAACTTAGTGTACCTATTTTATGTTGCGTGCTTGTAATAACCTGATCGGTTGTTTTGAGAATTAATGTTCCGTTTGATGGCTTAAGGTATTGAGTAGTTTCGTATTGTGTATTGTGACTTGTGTGTGTGGCTAGGTTCTGTATTCAGATGATTCGATATTGATTTGGAAGAATGATTCTTGCTTTAGAAGCTTGAGTGGCAAGAATTGACCGCACTTTGAGTTTTGTATAGACAACTATGAAATGGTGTTTTGATGATTCCAATAGCTCCATATGATAGTTCTGGACTTAGGCGTATGTCCAGATTCAGATTTGGAGGTTCGTAGGTTGATTTGATGCATTTTGGCGAAAGTTTGACCAAAAGTTGACTTTGTTGATATCAAGTCCGGATTGTGATTTCGAAAGTTGGAATAACTTCGTTGTTTTATTTGGGACTTGCATGCAAATTTGACGTCATTCCAGGTTGATTTGATATGATTCATTGCAAGTTGTAGAAGTTGAAAGTTCATAATTTCATTAAGTTCGATTTGAGGCGTGATTCATAGTTTTGATGTTGTTTGATGTGATTTGACGTTTCGAGCGAGTTTGTATTGTGTTATGGGACTTGTTAGTATATTCGAATAGAGTCCCGGGGTCCTCGGGCGTGTTTCGGATAGGCTACATGCCATTTCTTCATGCCTTAGAGTTGCTTGGTTTCTGGTGTGTTTGTTGTTCTTCGCGATCGCGAATGATTTTGGGAGCTCTGAGATTTTGTTAATCGCAGACGCGATTGTGGGCACACGTTCCCAATGTTTTAGTTGTTTGTTGTCTGCGTTCACATCCTTATCTTCGTGTTCCTGGAATGGAGCTTGGGGTTGGTGGACTTTTACTCATTGCGATTGCGGTAGTCTATATGTGTTCGCGAAGTCTCTTGTCATTGTCCATCGCGTTCGCGATGTGTGTGTCGTGAACGCGAAGCTTTATTTTCATTGGGCATCATTTTATTCTTTGCGATCACGAAGATTGTTTGGCGATCGCATAAGAAAAATCATTAGGCAGAATATAACTACTCTATTTCGAGGGCTTTTGATATTTTATCACTTTTTGAGTTAGAGAACTCGGATTTGGACAATTTTAGAGGGGTTTTCACGTGTTGGATTGGGTAAGTGTTGTTTACTCGAATTTGATTATATTTCGATTCCATCTTTATTTTTATTATTAAATTAGTGACTTAAATTGGAGAAATTGAAGATTTTTGTAAAAAACTTTCAAAATGTAAAATGAAGATTTGAAGGTCGATTGATGTCAGAGTTGGATAATTTGGAATGGTTAGACTCGTATCGGAATGAGTGTTCAGAGTTTGTGAGGTTTGTCAGATTTTGAGATGCGGTCCTGGGGTTGAATTTTTAGTTTTCATTAAAGATCAAAACTTTATTATCCGGAATTGTTTCCTATGGTTTTTATTTATGATATTAAGTTATTTGGCTAGATTTGAGCCGTCCGGAGATTTGTTTCACACGAGAAAGTCAAATTTTAGTATTGATTTGGCTTCTTTAAGGTAAGTATCTAGCTTAACTTTGTGCACGCAAGGTGACGAGTGCGTACTTGGGCTTATATGTTGGAATTGACTGGTTTAGATTCTTAGGCTTCTTTCATATATTGGTTTGAAATTGTTAGCACATGTCATATCTTTTATATGTCATATTTACTCTTACATATTTTAATTAAAATTGTTAGGACATGCCATATCCTTTACTTGTCAAATTTACTCTAATATGCTTTATTGGAAGTTGTTACCTCTTTTATCATTTTGTGACTTCCTTTATTGTTGAGTCATTCTTAATTGAAATTGTTGTTACATGATATCCTTTTGTTGTCGGGTTATTCTCATGCATCTAAAAGTAGTTGCTAGTTCGTGCCATCTCTTTCATTGTTAGCCTATTTCATACAATAGAATTCGACGTTTGCATTTTATGGAAATACCTTCATTATCAAGTTTATCCTTAAATGATTAATTGAAGTTGAAGTTATTGAAAGTCATTAATTTATTTAAAATGAAGTTGTGTTTAAGGGGGATGTTGTTCATTGTTGAGTTACTTTTCCGTTTATTTTGTTGTTATTAAGATTTTATACACATTGTGTTGAGCCGTTGACTATTTATTGTGGAAATATTGATATTGTTGGTTCGGAAAGGTTGTGGCCTATGGGCACTTGTGGTATGAGCTGATATGTCGTGTTGTTGCGATGTTAGCACATGTGAATTATTGTCTGGATTAGTTGTTGTTATGCGGAGCATAAGAGTGGCATCTCACTGTTGTTGTTATGATGAGCATAAGGGTTGCACCTCACTATTGTTGATTGTGCGGAGTGATATGGGATGCTATTGTGTTATTGACCGAGTGGAGCGATAAGGGTGGCTATTGTGCGGAGTGATAGGGGTGGCTATCGAAGTGATATGGGTGGCTAATGATATTGTCAGGGCGGAGTGATATGAGTGGCTATCAGAGAGATAAGGGTGGCAATATCAGAGATGATGTGTGATATCTCGGGGGCATTATGTTGATGATATTTGTGTGATAGGGTGATTCTCCTTTTGTATGTCATACACTTCATGTGACTTGTTGTATTGCATGAGCTACTTGATGTCTTTGATATTACTTGTTGACTTGGGTTGTATTAGTACACTCGTACAAGCATACACCGTAGCATGCCACATATACTAATTCAAGAGTATGAGATTTAACATTTATTGATCATGCCCATGTATTATTATATTGTCTGCTTTCATGTTGATATTAAGCCTGTGACCATGCAGGGCGGATTGTGATAGTGAGTGATGTTTAGTTGAAAGTATATATATTTCTATGTATATCACCTTATATTTGACTTTTGTTTCATGAAAGTGGGATGTTAAATGCTATGATACATGTTAATTTGAAGTGTTTTTATGTGTAAGAATGAGTCGGGAGCAATTGGGGGCGAAACGCACAAGAATTAAGCCAAAACGGAGCAAAAACGGACAAGGTTGCCGATTGATTAATTAGCAACCATGAGTGAATAATATGAAAGGGAGGGTTAATTAGAACACAATAAGATTGGTAAACAACCCTGGAATGTTTGTCTCTATTGATTAAACGGCAATTAATTAGTTATTCGATAATTTAGTTATAACTTAGAATTGTAGTTTAACGTAATCAAACTATTGAACTTGAATTTTGCTTGATTGAATAGCAATATTAGTGTGTTAGTAAGTAGTTGATATAAGTCCTTGTGGGTACGATATCTGGATTCAAAATCCTATATTACTTGTCGACCACGTATACTTGCGTGTGCGTTAGGGAGCAACAAGTTTTTGGCGCCGTTGCCGGGGACTTAAAAATCTGCTACTTTACTGACTTAAGCTTATATTTGTTATTTTTTCAAGTTTTACTTATCAGTTTACGTTGTGTGTTGACACAGGCTCTTCTCTTGAATGTAGAGGAGTAGAAGTGCAAACAATTTTCTTCTTTTCGATCCTAAAATTGAACGGACACTACACAGAGTAAGGAGAGAGGTAGAAGCCAGAACTAGAATTGAAAGAGAGTTGGACATAGTAGTTCAACCACAGCCAATAGAGATGGCAGGTAATGCTGAACGGGCAGTGATAGAAGCTGCAAGGCCCAATCTTGCTAACATGACTTAGGCTATTGTGAAACCTGAGATCACGGGTCACTTTGAACTTAAACAGTATATGGTGCAGTTGATTCAATCTACACAATATGTGGGACTGTCTCATGAAGATCTGCAGAGGCATATTCAAAATTTCTTGGAAATTACGGATACCTACAATTATCCAAATGTTTCCAAGGATTATGTTAGGTTGACATTGTTCCCCTTTTCACTGTTGGGGGAAGCAAAGGAATGGTTGCAAAAAGAGCCCGCAAATTCAATCTACACATGGGACGATCTAGCCAGGAAATTCCTAATCAAATTCTTTCCCACCAAAAAGACAAAGTCACGGAGAAGTCAAATTCTTGGGTTCGAACAACGTGATGGAGAAACTCTTTGTCAAGCATGGGAAAGATACAAGAAGTTGCTTAGAGATTGTCCACATCATTGTTAGACGGATGAGGTTTTGGGACATACTTTTGTTGACGGGTTAGATGAGGCTTCAAAAATGAATCTTGACTCAGCTTGTGGAGGCAGTTGCATGGCAAAACCTTATAGCGAAATCCAACTCTTGCTGAACAACTTCACGGTTAATGATCATAATTGGCAAGGGGATGGCGATTCGCGCAGAGCAATTAAGCCAAAGGGAGCTGGGTTGATTGAACATGATGACTTCGCAGCCATGAGAGCTGAGATGGCAAAACTGGCTAACCAAATGAACAGAATGACAATGCAACAGGTACAACCGAGGCAACAGGTACAACAGATGTCTCTGTGCTGTGAAATGTGTGGTGACAGCCGTACGAGTGACATGTGCCCCACGAATCCAGAATCTATATATTAAGTGGGACAGCAGAGCAGAGGGCCAATGAATCAGAATACACAATATGGGAATACCTATAACCCGAATTGGAGGAATCATCCCAACTTCTCATGGGGTGGAAATCAGTAGAATCAAAATCATATTAGACCCCAAGGAAATTTTAATCAACCGCAAAGGCAACCTCAATAGGTAGAAGATAATACAAATGATTTGTTGAAGCAGCTGGTGCAAGACAATAAACAGTTCAGGATTGAATACCAAGCCCTTACCACAACAGTGAGGAATCTGGAGCGTCAATTGAGACAGCTTGCCGGGGCTCAAAATACTAGACCAGCTGGAGCTCTACCTAGTGACACTGAAGCAAATCTTAGGGCGACCCTTAATGCTGTATCGTTGAGGAACGGGAGATAACTGGGAGAAGTTGAATCTAAAAAGAGGAAACATGTGACTTTTAATGAGAAGCCAGCCACCATAGAGTCAACAGCAGAAAAAGCCAAAGAACCAGAGAAGCCAGTTGGAGAGGCAGTGGCTGAGCAACCCCCACAATTGGTTGCAAGACCACCACCTCCATTCCCTCAAAGATTGCAAAAACTAAGGGATAATGATGTATATACAAAGTTCCTTGATATCTTGAAGCAAGTACAAATTAATATTCCGTTGGTTGATATATTACAAGAAGTGCCCAAATATGCAAAGTACATCAAGGACATTGTGGCAAATAAATGGAGGCTAACCGAGTTTGAGACTGTGGCACTCATTGAAGAGTGTAGTTCCAGAATTCAAGGTAAGCTGCCTCAGAAATTGAAGGATCTAGGTAGTTTCACTATCCAAATTTTGATTGGGAAACATGCTGTTGGGCGAACTTTATGTGATCTTGGAGCAAGCATAAATTTGATGCCGCTATCAGTGTTTAAACAGTTAGGGTTGGGTGATACACGCCTAACAACAGTTACCTTACAGTTAGCTGATCGCTCCCTTGCTCAGCCTGAGGGAGTGATTGAAGATGTATTGGTCCAAGTGGGTTCGTTCATATTTCCTGCTGACTTTATCATCTTGGATTACGAGCCCGATCAGGAAATCCCATTTATTTTGGGGCATCCCTTCTTAGCCACGGGCCGAGCGATTATTGATGTGCGAAGGAAAAATGACAATGAGAGTAGGTGACCAAGAAGAGGTGTTCAATGTTTATAAAGCACTCAGGTTGCCAACCCACTATGAAGAATTATGGATGATCTCTGTGATGGAGAGTAATTCTATGTCATTAGTGCCCCATATGAGCCTTGAAGTTCCCGTTGAACGAGTATTGATTGGGGAGGTGAAAAAGAGTAAAGATGGAACGATGGAAGAAATTAAGCAAGTACTGGATATTTCCTGCAATTATGTCCAGGGGTTCAGAAATGTAGAAGAGTTGGAAAGGCCTGTCACTCTGACCCTGCTCAGGCCATCTGTTGAGGAGGCGCGAAGTCTAGAAATCAAGCCAGATTGATAGCGAGAATCTGAGTCGTGCTACGATGTTAAATCAGGCGCTAGTTGGGAGGCAACTCAATTTTTATCGCTTTCCTAGTTTAACTTCTTAATTTATTCTTTTAGATTAGATAGAGTATTGCACTGGATGTATAGGTATAGAAATATTGGATGTAATGGTGTAAGATGTGTAAATTGTATATATAAGGCTCGGGGGATTGGGATGTTTATTCATAAAAAAAAATAATAATAATAATTTCGGGAAACAGCACCCAGGCCAGCGCTCGGCGCTGCCTGGGGCGCTGCAGGCAGACGGTTCAAGACCCCTAGCGCTACCAAGGACGCGAGGCGCCAACTGGGGGGGGGGGGGGGTCAAGTAAGTTTTTCTTTATTTTATTTATTTATTCTAAAACCCATACCCACACAACAAACGCTTCTTCTTTATCTTTTGGCCGCGTCTTCTTCTTCCACTTCTTCACAAAACTTTTCAATTTCTCATCCTCTGTCTTCTCCACCTCCAGGTATGTTTTTACTCTTTTTTTTTTCTCTTCTATTTTATTTATGTCTTTTTATTATAAAGTATACAAACTCCCATCCTCAAGCCCACAAATTCTCCATAAATTCTAGTTTCCCCACCCCTTAATGTAAGTCCTTATGACGCCTATATGGTGGTGTGCTATTTGGTTGAAAAATTGTATGCTTCATGTGTAGTCGGAGTAGTAAAATAAAATTCCCTCTACTTCGTTGAAAATCGAGAGGGCCATTATGTTTCACCATTGTTGAAATTAAAGAACACACTTCATGCCCACATTGTGTTTGTTTAAATGTCTGAGTGAAACTTTTTGTGCACCGGTGAAGTCTGAGTAACCAAAGGCACTTGTGTATGCCTTTGGGATAAGTGTGGTGTGTCTCGAGATACTTTTACAAGTTGGGGGATATGACTTTGATGCCGAACATATTCTTACACCATTATTTTTGTACATGTATGTTGTAAAATTTTGTGAGTTAGCTTAATTTCGCATAATGTAGAATTTGTACAAGGTGCCGAGCTTATGCCTTTAGTTTTCTTTATTGATTATTCACGATTGCCATGCTCAATAATTAGTGTGTCGCATGGGGAAGTCTTGAGTACCCATAGTTTTTGAGGTGCAACACTTGTACTTATGCTTCGATTTTAAGTGTGGGGTCATTTGACGACTTGCATGCCAACCTATGGCATATGTCTTGAACATTGCTCACATTCGTGTTTACT
Organism: Nicotiana obtusifolia; assembly: GCA_002018475.1. Lineage (NCBI taxonomy): Eukaryota > Viridiplantae > Streptophyta > Magnoliopsida > Solanales > Solanaceae > Nicotiana > Nicotiana obtusifolia. Next base: position 283,862 of record MCJB01045015.1, on the reverse strand, counting down.
TGTGTTACAGGATACTATGGCTCGTGACAACATCAGCAAGGGTAAAAGCATTGGAAAATCTTCCACTACTGTGCCGGTAACCAAAAAGCGCAAACAGGGAGTTTTTCTTCTCACCCTACTCTATTTTACATGGTTTCATGCATCGAGGGCGATGCATTGTTTAAGTGTGGGGTGGGTGAAATACCTGTGTTATGAATGTATATCATGTATGAGCTAGTTGTATTTTGGTCTTTTTAATAGTTGTATTGTTATTATTTTTAGTGTATAAACTAATTTTTAGTGTATAAACTGACAATCTTTGAAAAAGTTCAGATTTTTCCCGACGATGGATCTTTTTCTTGAGGGATAAAGTCTGATTAAAAACAACAAAAAGATTTGTATTTATATTTTTTTTAGGATAGTTAGGTAGCATTCCTTGGTTTTTCTTAAGGCATCGGTTTTTTTCCAAGGATGTAGCTCGAACCGGGCAATTTAACTTCTTTGTAGGAGTAGTTTAGGAAGAAACTGAGTTATTTTGAGATACTCATTAACATGGTTGATGCTGGCATAATAGGCTATGACATACAGTTTGTTTTTCCGTTTATTTGAATTGAATTGTTAAGCCTAAGTAAAGTAAACCGCCTATTTTGTGACGCCTCTTCTCAGTTGTTTGACTTGTATGCCACATCGTGTAATATTGCTTAATTTTCTCAATTATGAGTGCTTGCTTGACGTGAGAGTTGAACAGAACCGTCTCGATTAAGTCATGTGCAATGTGTGAGTAAGGACTTGTGATTCTCTGTGCTATCTTGTGTAGTCTAGAACTTGCCCCGTGTGTTAATCGAAGCGAAATTGTAAGTTGGGTTAATCTAGGAGATGAGGTAGGTATTTTCTTGCTTGATCATGGGTGTGCTTGTCACATCGAAATAAAGTTGTCAGTTGCTAGCCCCTTTGAGCCTATAGACATTTTCTTTGATACCCACATTACAAGCCATACCCGCGTTTGTTCTTGAATTGATCCTGATTGAACCTTTACCTCCTAAGGTACTTAATCGCTAAAAGAAGTAAGGATAGAGATTGGGGATTTTCTTACTTTTGAGTGGAACCATGGAAGAGCCTGTTGGTGCACTAAAGTTGAAATTAAGAGTCACTAGCTGATGAGTTAATGTATGGAGTGTGTAGAGAAAAAAAAGAAAATAAAAAAAAAAAAAAAAAGAAGAAAGAAAAGAAAGAAAGAATAGCAAAGAAAAATGATAGTGAAAATACATAGAAAACACTTTCAATGCCTATTGATTTGTGCTAGTGGAATTATAAAAGTGCTTAATTGAAAGAGAAGGGCTACATATACGAGACAAGTGAATTGGTTGAGAAGAAAAGGTGCTCGAGTGTGATTGTAGTGTATTAAGTGCTTAGGAGGATTAGTCACTATTCCTAAATATATCCTACCCGTCCCTTAGCCTACATTACAACCTTAAAAGTCCTAATTGATCCTAGATTTGACTAGCTTAAATTAGTAGAGATCTACACTACGGGCAAGCTTATGGTACGACCATGGGAAGCATATGAATTCTTTTTGAGAGTGAGTGAATTTTGTTCAATTGTGCGATATCTTTAATCTATGTTCACTCTTTTGATTGTGGTAAGGGCACATGATCTCATGAATGATTGGTAATGTTGTAAATTTTCTTGTTGGGTAAGTGTATGTATTGAGATTGCTTAATGGTTGCAAGTCGACTCTTAAGGTTGGGTGGTGACGAATAGGTTGTTGAATTATATTGAATTATTATACTTGGGTAGACTTAACGGGGAAAATATGGATTATTTGTGTGTTCATGCTTATTTGCCGGTGTTGATCATGTTCAAGAGTTTGGTATGTGGTTAAAAAAGTCGAATGCTCCTTTATGATATGAAGTTGTACGTAATTGGGAGGTTGTTAAATAATCCCATTGCTCGAGGACGAGCAAGAGTCCAAGTGTGGGGTGTTGATGTTTAGTGTAAAGTATATATATTTCTATGTATATCACCTCATATTTGACTTTTGTTTCATGAGAGTGGGATGTTAAATGCTACGATTCACGTTAATTTGAAGTGTTTTTATGTGTAGGAATGAGACAAGAGCAATTGGGGGCGAAACGCACAAGAATTAAGCCAAAACGGAGCAAAAACGGACAAGGTTGCATTTTGGGTGCCACAGGCAGCGCCTGGTGCCACTTGTGGCGCTGAAGACAGAAGGGCATTGGACATAGCGCCCTGGTGGGCGCCTGGCGCTACCTAGGGCGCCGTTGACGCGGGTCTCTCCTATTTTGTCTAGGACATTATTTTTTTCGTCCCTACACCTCCCCAACACCTATATAAAGAAGTCTAAGCCTAATTTTAGGGGAGAGACGTGATTTTGGGAGCACAAACACAACACGGAATCAAGCGGAAGCAAGAATTCTCAGTTTCTTCATCTTTTCTAGTATTTTACAATTGATTCAAAACTTCTACTTTGGTTTTGATTAGATCATGAGTGGCTAATCACCCATTGTTCTGGGGTTGTGATTAGCCATGAAAATTGTTGTTTGATATTAACTTTACCTTGATTATAATTCACTAATATATGGTTGTTTCAATTTTGTGTTTAATTGCTTAATTGTTTGGCCAGCAGTTAGGTTCTATCTACTATTTATGCTATGTTTGGGAAAACCATATTTAGATTAGAGAAGAGTTGAAGAGGGCATGATCTTAACCTTTAAGGGGGGGG
>MCJB01045015.1:217025-281120 GCA_002018475.1 Nicotiana obtusifolia | reverse complement strand
GGGGGGGGGGGGGATTCGTGGTTAGAATAAGCATATACCTAATCACCGTGCTTAATTAAGTATCGTGATTTTATTGCATTCTTAATAGGTTGATTCCATAGGAATATAGGCGTTGATCTATTGAGAATAGGCGAGTAGTACTTCGGGAGAAGGCTATGAGAATACTTATCGATTAATTAGCAACCATGAGTGAATAATATGAAAGGGAGGGTTAATTAGAACACAATAAGATTGGTAAACAATCCTGGAATGTTTGTCTCTATTGATTAAACGACAATTAATTAGTTATTTGATAATTTAGTTATAACTTAGAATTGTAGTTTAACGTAATCAAACTATTGAACTTGAATTTTGCTTGATTGAATAGCAATATTAGTGTGTTAGTAAGTAGTTGATATAAGTCCTTGTGGGTACGATATCTGGATTCAAAATCCTATATTACTTGTCGATCACGTATACTTGTGTGTGCGTTAGGGAGCAACAATGAGCCTGTGACCACGTCGGGCGGATTGTGAGCCCGTGATCATGCCATGCGAATTGAGATATTGGCACGTGAGTTGTTTGTGCGGTTGTGATTAGAAATGTGGGCACAAGGTGCCGCCAGCATATGATTGTGGGTTGAGACTCGTGATTTGTGATTATGAGATGAGGTGTTTCGGAGTAATTTCATTGCGAGACTTATGTTAGAATGGCTTGATTAATTGGTTGTCATTTGTTTTCCTTATTTGGTTTCAATGGTACTTTCATGGTGTTATGATTACTTTATTGTTTATATCACATGTTGATTCTTGTTGCAATTTATTGATTCTTGCTTCATTGTTAGCTTTATACTTCTATACTGTACATGTTATTTTGACTAGTAGGTGTCTTGACTTGTACCTCGTCACTACTCCACTGAGGTTAATTTTGATATTTACTGGGTACCGACCGTTGTGTACTTATACTATATTTTTGCACATTTTTGTGCATGTCTAGGTATTGGATATATCGGACTCAGGCAGAGTTAGCTTATTGATTGCGAGGATTCAAGGTAGAGCTGCTTGGTCGTTGCAGTCCCTTGGAGTCGATTCCTTTCATTGTACTGTCAACTTGTTATTTGAACAATATTGTATTTCGATCTTTGAGATCTTTGCATTTATTAAGCTAGAGTTCGTGACTTTGTATTACCTAGTTATGATTATTGTCGCGTCGGTTTATTTCTCTTTTATTTCGGTATTCATATTAAAATTTAATTTAAATTATCATTGTTAAATTGATACATCTTAACGGCACCCGGATGAATGGAGTATCGCAAATTGTGGGCCTCCTGAAGAATTAACTCTCGCAACCATCCACATTGGGCACACATAAACGTCCCTGCATCCGTAATACACCGTCATCTCCAATTGTAACCTCCTTGTCATCGCTGCTCAACCGTGTCTGAAGGACAAGCAAATGGGGGTCGTCACACTGACACTCTCTAATACGATCATATAGAGAATACCGAGAAACCACGCAACCAAGAAGTCGACTAGGCTCCGAAATATCCAATCTAACAAACTAGTTGGCTAACGCCTGAACATCCAATACTAATGGCCTCTTTACTGCCGGTAGATATGCTAAACTACCCAAACTCCCCGCCTTTCAACTCAAGGCATCGGCCACCACATTAGCCTTCCCAGGATGATATAGAATGGTGGTATCATAATCCTTAAGAAACTCTAACCACCTTCTCTGCCGCAAGTTAAGATCTTTCTGTTTGAACATATGCTGTAGACTCCGGTGGTCGATAAAGACCTCATAAGGAACACCATACAAATACCAGATCTTCAATGCGTGAACAATGGCTGCCAACTCCATGTCGTGGATCAGATAATTCTTCTTATGGGTCTTCAGCTGTCGAGACGCGTAGGCAATCACCCTACCGTCTAGAATCAATACCGCACGAAGACTAACACGTGATGTATCACAATACACAGTATAGGACCCCGACCCCGTAGGCAACACCAACACTAGAGTTGTGGTCAAAGCAGTTTTGAGCTTTTGAAAGCTCGCCTCATACCCCTCGGACCATCGAAAGGAGCACCATTCTGGATCAATCTGGTTATAGGTGCAACTATAGAAAAGAAACCCTCTACGAAACGACAATAATACTCGGCCAAACCAAGGAAACTCCGGATCTCAGTAGCTGAGGACGGTCTGGGCTAACTCTACACTGCTTCAATCTTCTTCAGATCTACCTTGATCTCCTCACTTGACACCACATGACCCAAAGACGCCACTAAATCAAGCCAGAATTCACACTTTGAGAATTTTGCATACAACTTTTTCTCTCTTACGGTCTAGAGCACGATCCTCAAGTACTGCTCATGTTCTTCCCGGCTGCGGGAGTGCACCAAGATGTCGTCAATAAACACAATGGCGAATGAATCAAGATAGGGCTGGAATACGTTGTTCATCATATGCATAAATGATGCTAGGGCGTTAGTCAGCCCAAATAACATCACAAGGAACTCGTGGTGACCATACCGAGTCCTAAAGGCAGTCTTCGGAATATTCAGATCTTGAATCTTCAGCGATGATAACCTGACTGCAAATCAATCTTCGAAAACAGTCAGGCACCTTGTAGCTGATCAAATAAGTTATCAATGCGTGTCAGTGGATACTTGTTCTTCACTGTAACCTTGTTCAACTGTCGGTAATCAATACACACGCGCATAGAATCATCCTTCTTATTCACAAACAAGACCGGAGCACCCCAAGGCGACACACTATGCCGAATGAAACCCTTATCAAGCAACTCTTGCAACTGCTTCTTTAACTCCTTCAACTTTGCGGGGCCATACGATATGGTGGGATAGAAATGGGCTGAGTGCCCGTCAACAAGTCAATACTAAAATAGATATGCCTATCGGATGGCTTGCCTGGAAGATCCGCTGGAAATATCTGTGAAGTCTCTCACTACCGGAACTGACTCAAAGGTAGGAGTATCAACAGTGACATCTCTCACAAAGGCTAGATAAGCATCACACCCCTTCTCAACCATTCACTGGGCCTTTATAAATGATATAACCCTGCTAGGAACATAATCCAATGCACCCCTTCACTCTAACCATGGAAAACTTGGCAATGCCAAGGTCATCGTCTTGGCGTGACAATCCAGAATAGCATGATAGGGCGATAACCAGTCCATGCCCAAGATACCATCAAAGTCTACCATACTAAGTAATAATAGATCAACTCTGGTCTCAAAACCACCAAAAACAACTAAACACGACCGATACACACGGTCCACAATAATAAAATCTCCCACATGCGTGGACACATAAACAAGAGAACTCAAAGAATCACGTGATATGTCCACATACATAGCAAAGTTAGATGACACATATGAATAAGTGGATCCCAGATCAAATAAGATTGATGCATCTCTATGGCAAACAAGAACCATACCTGTAATGACTGAGTCTGAAGCAACTATCTCCATCCTACCCGGAAAAGCATAGAATCTGGCCTAACCTTCCCCTCTAGGGCGACCTCTACTCGCACGCTCCCCACCCTAGCTAGCTTTGCGGGTGGAGCGGCAACTGGGGCAGAAATTATGGCCTGAGAAGTCTGCGAACCCGATTGAATTCGTGGAGCCTGAGTAGTCTGTGGAGGCGCACCCCTCCTGAGTCTAGGGCAGTCTCTAACCATGTGACAGGTATCACCACACTCAAAGCATGCTTTCGGTGGGCATGGTTGCTGGTACTGGCTTGGGCCCCTTTGGATGGACTAATCGTTGAAGGCACCCCGAGTAGGAGGTGTACTAAAAAGTGGCTGAGCAAAGTGTGCAAACTCGGAATAACCGGAGCACCACTAGAAGCTGGAAGTGCCGAGTGAACTGGATGACTCACATAACCTCTACCATGATGGGCTGTAGCTGAAACGTGGCCACCACTAAATCCTCTAGTACCTCGAGGCTTCTTGGCCTCCCTGTCATCTCTCTCATGGCCCCGCATACCCTCCAACCTCCATGCAATCTTTACCACCTGCTGATATGGGGTATTTGTCTTCAACTCTCGAGCCATGCAGAATCTAATACCATAGTTGAGCCCTTCAATTAATAGACAGACTCGCTCTATGACTGTAGAAACCAAGGCAGGTGCATATCTGGACAAATCACTGAATTAGACAGCATACTCTAACACTGTCATAGTACCCTGGCGCAGCTGCTCAAACTCCGTGAGCCATCCATCCCTAAGGGTGTGAGGAACAAACTATCTCAAGAACAACTCTAAAAATCGAGCCCATGCAAGTGAAGTTGCATCAGCTGGGCTACCCTCCTCGTACACTCCCCACCACTGATACGCTACTCCCGACAACTGGAAAGTAGTGAAAGCAACCCCGCTCGTCTCCATAATACCCATGGTGCAGAGAATACGATGGCACTCCTCTAGAAAACCATGTGTATCCTTTCAAGCCAAACCACTGAAAGTAGGAGATTGATACTTCTTGAACCTCTCAAGTCTGAGCTCCTCCTCCTCAGATACTGCTGCTCTAACTACGACCTGAACCGGAATGACAGGTTATACTGATATAAACTTTGGAACCTGATCAACCTGGACCCACTGCTATAGGGTGCCGGCTGTAGGAGTCTGAGCTCCTCCCCAAGCCTGAGATGTGGCTGGTGCAAGTGGAATCAACACGCCTAAGCTAAGGTACCGAACATGCTCAAGAACTGTGCGAGGGTCTCCTGAAGTGCTGGGGTGGCAATAGGCACCTCGGGTGCCTGTCCCCTAACTGGAGATACTGGTGGCTCCTCTATCGCAGCTCAGGCAGGTGCTCTAGTTGCACCAGGTGCCCCTCCTCGGCCTCTGCCCCGGGTGTTTGATCGTCGTATCCAGCAGTGCGTGTCCTCACAATCTGTGAGAGAATAGAAAGCCAAAGATTTAGATTTTCGAAGTCAACTAATTCGCACGATAAGGAATCAAAGAAGTGAAGTTTTCCAAACATTTCCGTAGCCTCTCGAAGAAAAGTACAGACGTCTCCGTACCAATCCGTAATACTCTACTAAACTTGCTTATGACTCGTAACACTTATGAACCTAGGGCTCTGATACCAACTTGTCGCGATCCCAATTTTCCTCTGAAGATGTCGTGATGGAACCTAGTCTCTATGACTAGGTAATCCTAATAGTTAATAATAACTTGAAAATAATTAACAGAATGCTAAAACAAGGCTAAATAACTCGTATAAACTTCCAAACGCAGAATCAGGAATAATACACTCCCCACGACCGATGGAACTGAGTCATAAGCTCTATAGAGTAAGTTAATGTGTATAGTACATCACCGTCTAAATGAAAAATACAACATGAGATAAGAATAAGGGAAGGTGACTCCGAGGCCTGCGGATGCCAAGCAGGCATACCTTGAAGTCTTTGTAAAGCAACTGACAAAAGATCATAACAACCGACATGCGCAGACGTACCTGGATCTGCACAAAAAAATGTGCCAAAGCGTAGTATGAGTACACCATAATAGTACCCAGTAAGTATCAAGCCTAACCTCGGTAGAGTAGTGACGAGGCCAAGTCAAGACACTTATTAAGATATAAATAAACAACATGAAAACGTATTAGGATAAATAATGGAAAGCGGAAAAATAATTGATACAAAACAATTAACAGCATGTACTAATACTAGAATTGTAAGCACGGAAATAACGTAAAGAAATCAGTAAAAAGAACCACAACGATCATATACAGACAATAACTGACGAAAGAACAAGGAAGGACAAAATAACAAGAATCACAATGGGTACCACCTCATGTACAATAAGGATCACCATCGAGGTACCACCTCATGTGTGTGTGTGTATATATATATATATATATATATATATATATATATATATATATATATATATATATATATATATATCAAGAATAACAACTGAAGTACCAACTCGTGTTCACAATTCACAATCTCAATCACAATATTTCCTTATGCAATCGCGTGAGCCTTACATTTGAAATAGTTTTTGAAAATAGTTTTCCAGAAATAACTACATGCACTTTATCCCGCCTTATGACGCCGTGTGGCTTCACGTAGTTCCCCTACAAGCAGCACGCACATAAGTCCCACCTTATACCGCCACATGCACATTAACCCCAAGCCTTATACCGCCACATGCACATCAATATCACATCACAATCACAAATCGCACCACAAGTGCCCATATATCAAAACTCGTCAACAGCCAACAATATCAATATTTCCACAATAATAGCCCATGGCTCCACCACAACGGGTACAAGAATATCAACAACAACAATCAATGTAAAAGGCTCAATAAGGAAGATGTTTCAACAATAACAAATTCGCCTCAATATGATAACGACTTTCATAACTTCAACACCAATAGCTCAACAGTGAGATAATGTATAACCATGAAATTAAACAAGAATAAGTCACCATGGAAGAGATAACATATAACAATAACTTCAAATAATGAAAATCAACAAGTAAAGGGATAACATGAACAATAATTTCAAGTAATGATAATCAATAATGAATGAAAAAACACGAACAATAACTTCAAATAATGATAATTAACAAATAATAGAAATCATGTAACAATAAAAGAGGCAACAAGTTCAACTAAAGCATTACAGCGATTTATCAAGTAGAATGTAGAATAAAAGTTAAAAAAGTCAATTAAGGCATGTAAGGATAGACTAACACAAATAAGGATAGATTGATTATGAGAATTTAGAACATGATATGGCATTTAAATGAAAGCATGGAAATAGTCTAAGTAGCCTAAACCGGTCAAATACCATGTACAACTCGTGTACCCACTCGTCACCTTGCGTACACGGCTTTCACATAGCACAAACGAATTAATCAATACCAATACTAAAAGGTAGTTCCCCTACATAATGTTAGGCAAAACACTTACCTCAATTAGGCCAATTCAACACTCGGAAATAGCTTTTCCCTTAAAATGCGCCTCCACGCAGCTCAAATCTAACCGAAATCGACTTAATATCATCAAACAATGCTAGGGAAATCAATTATAATAGATAAAGCTAAGATCCTTACACTTTTCCCAAAAAGTCAACAAAAGCCAACCGGGGGCCTCTCGGTCAAAATCCGGGTCCAATGGTAGATTTCGACTACCATGACTCAATTTTTTATTTTTCAAAAACTTGACAAAGTTTCACAAATTTTTACTTTGATTCACATGATTTTGATGTTAAAATCTAAGATATATTGATGGAATATGATTAGAATCACATACACAAAGTTTGTAGGTGAAATCCCCTTTCCAAATCGCCTCCTACTGAGTCTAGGGTTCAAAAATGAGAGAATTCTTTCAAAAATCCCGTCTCCTAGCACTTTTACCAGTTGCAGATGTCGAATTTGTGAACCCTCACAATTGCGGACTAGGGCTCGCATTTGCGAACCCTGACAACCTCAGAAATCATCGCAATTGCGATAGAGGTTTCACAATTGTGAAATGGAGAGCATAGCAAAAGCGAAAAAATGTTCGCAAATGCGAACTAAGGCAATATCTGGCAATATCCGCAAATGCGAAGGGGAAGTCGCAATTGTGACATCAAAGCCCCCCTACTGTCACCTTCACAATTGCGATGCTGGTGCTCGCAATTGCGATGTCTGAGCACCAGCAACACCAGCAGTCAAATTTCAATTTGAAACCATTCCGGAATATGTTCGAAACTCATCCGAGCCCTCAGGGATCCAACCCAAACATCCAACAAGTCTAAAAATATCATACGAACTCGCTCGCGCGATCAAGACACAAAAATAACATCTAAAACTATGAATCAAACACTAAAATGCATGAATTCCAAAGTAAAGTTCAGGAATTTCTATAATCACAACTAGACATCTATCAGATCAACCCCAAATGACACCAAATTTTGCAGACAAATTTTAAATACCATAGCGGACCTATTCTAAGTCAGAAAATGAAATTTCGAGCTCGATAGCTCAAAGGTCAACCTACGGTCAAACATTTCAATTTCAAATTTTCAAATTTCGGCAAATTGACACAAATCAACCTATGGACTTCCGTGATCAATTCCGAGCATACGCCCAAGTCCGGAATCACGATACGAAGCTGTCGGAGCTATCAAAACACAGTTCCGGGGTCAGTTTCATAAAAGTCAAATTTTGGTTAATATTTTCTAATTTAAACTTTTGAATCATGAATCAAGGGTCCGAATCAACCCAAAAGCTTCCTAGAGCGAAACTATAACGACCTGACCGATCGTTTTGAGCTTTAGTTCCATTCGATGGTTTGAGACTTTGAATAACTTCATATTATGTATTATGACTTGTGTGTCTGGTTGGTTTTGGTTTTTGAGCGATTTGGGATTGATTTGGAAGAATGATTCTCGTTTTAGAAGTTTTAAGTTGGAAGAGTTGACCAATGTTTGACTTTTGGGTAAACGGACTTAGAATCGGATTTTAATTATTCCAATAAGTTTGTATGATAATTTTGGACATGTCCACAAAGTTTGATAAATTGCGATGAGTTTTGGATAAGTTTAGGCTGTATGATAATTTTTTTCGGTTTCAACGTCGATTTGAGCATAAAGGTTACCATATTGAGCAAACGGTCTCTCATTCATGTTTCGACTAAACCATTATATCCATATCGTAATTTTGGAACCATAGCAACTGAAATCATCAAGTTTTGACATCGTATGAGGAATTTATGGTCATTTTACTAGAATTGGGTTGCTAGATTTTTTTCAAATTAATTTCGAAATTGCCACTGAATTCGTATTTAAAAATCTACACTATTTTCAAATATTAAAACCAACATATCTCCTTCATTATAAGATCAATTGGAGTGATTCAAAAATCTAACTTGACTGGAATTTATGAAGAATCCATTGGAGGCATCAAAAGCGAGTTTTAGGATCGTTTGGTACAAGAAACGAGGCAGAACAACTGGGCATTTTTGGCTAATAATGTTGTTGGAATTTTTCTCATCTTGAAAGTTTGGGATTGGGAGAATCAAAGATGTTCTTCAAGTTTCTTCCATGGGGTAAGGTCTAAACCATAACCTAAGTATTTTCCTTTGATTCATTTCCTTGGTTTAAGCTTTAATCCAAGATTTTAATTGAAAACCCATTTAATTCTTTAAATCAAGACCTAGGGTTATGTCCCAAATCTTAAAAGTTAAAAATGAGTTAGAGACGTTTATTTCCTGATTCCTTTTGGGCTCTTGTTCTCCTATATTAGGATAACAACATAGTCGAATTTGGCGAGTTTTGGAGGAGTATTTAGGGTACTTTGGGACCCAACTAGTATAGGTTGGACTCTTAGGTTATGAACACCCAAGAGTGATGTTTTGGCGAATTGGTTGAGCTATTGGATTCCGATTGAGTCGGTTTTCATTCGTGTGATCTTGTATTAGTTCGGGCTTTGCTCAGGTAAGCTTGGATTAGAAATCCAAGGTGGGCCCTACGTTGACTTTTGTTGACTTTTTGGGGAAAAATGTAAAGATCATAGCTTTATTTATTGTAATTAGTTTCTCTTGCATTGTTTGATGTTATTAAGTTATTTTTGGTCAGATTTGAGCAGTGTCGAGGCAAATTTTAGGGGAAAAGCTATTTCAGATGGTTGAGTTGGCCTAGTTGAGGCAAGTATCTTGCCTAATTTTGTGTGAGGGAAACTACCCCTTTGGATTTGGGTTGATTGTGCTATTTGTGTTATGTGAAAGCCGTATACATAAGGTGACGAGTGGGTACACGAGCTATATGTGGTATTTGACTGGTTTAGATTATCTAGACTCTTTCCATACCTTTAATTAAATTGTCATAGCATATTATATCTCTCATTGTTAATGTCACGTCCCAATTCTGTAGTAGGTCGTGACTGCACCTAACGCCGCTGTTAAGCAAGCCCACTATTTACTTATCCCCTGTTAACATTTTATAACAAAAGTTTTCCTTTTCAAAGAACAATTTAAACTAGATTTCATGCAACCGTAACATCTCTTTGAAACAAGTACCATCATAATAAGAACATCCATAGTGGTGAAAGAAATGATAAATACAACAATACACAAATGCTAAAGATCCCCCAAAACCCGGCATCACAAGTGCATGAGCAATCTAGGGAACATACAAAACTACTACAACTACTGTATGAAAGTAATAAACAAAATAGTAAATAAGGTAGAGGGAGACTCCGGTGCTGCAGATCGTAGCAAGGGAAGCAGCTCATCTCTAAGTCTCCGGAATGATCGTCTACGCACCTGCGTGACAACTAGTAGTTCCTGTCTCAGTACCTACACATCTGTGCAGAAGTGTAGGGTGCCCAGTAGTCTAACCTCGAAGATGTAGTGATGAGGGGTCAACTTGACACTTAATAGAGGTCAAATAATAATAATAATATAAGTGCATGAAGTAGACATGAAGAGTATACAACAAGTATCAATGAAGAAAATAAGAGCAACTACAATAGATAAAATCAAGAGTCTGTATCACATTACCAACATATCATGACTGGCCGTGCAGGGGCTAACTCAATTATACCCAAACTGGAACCCATCTTGATTATTAAGCACGAAGTTGTTGTGGCGAACGACCTGATCCCATAAGAATAGTGGTACTCAGTACTATCGAGGTGAACGGCCCGATCCCATAAGAGTAGTGTTACCATCATACTGCTGAGGCAAATGGCCCAATCCCATAAGAGTGGTGTTATTATACTGCCGAGGCGAATGGCCCGATCCCATTAGAGTAGAGAAATTTACCTCGTTCGCGGAAATACTTGCGAGACGAGAAGACATGGAATTTCATAATTTATTAAGTATTCCTAGTTTTCTAAAATAAGAAGCTAAGTCGATAATTCCAATTTAAATCCCCAGTCTCAGCTCTAATCAAGACAATTAATAAACGCGGTAGGCATAAACATTACAATTAAAAGCATGAAATATAGCTACCCGGACGTATCACGAAATATAGCTACTTACAGACTCTCGTCACCTTGTGCCTACGTAGCTCTCCACACAAGTGGTACACAACAATAATACGCCTAAGGGGATAAGTTTTCTCTTACAAGGTTAGGCAAGAGACTTACCTCGATCCCAAGTCCTCAATCCGGCTTTCCAACCTCACTAGAACCCTTCAATCGACGCCGAGGACCCCAAAACTAATCAAAAGTCATATAAACTAGTAAATATATGCACAAAGGTTCATATTTTAGCTCTTATAGAAGTTACCCAACTCAATTTGGAAGATTAATAAAATTCACCCCTGGGCCCGCGTGCCCGAATTCCAAAAATTTTCGAATATAATTGTTACCCATGAACTCCCAAACTCAAATATATAATTTGCTCCCATTTACACCACCAAATTGGTGATCAAATCCCAATTTTACCTAAACCCTAGTTTCTTCACAAAATCCCACCAATTTCACAATTTTTCCATGTTTAATCTACCCATATTTCGTGTGTTTAGCTAAGAATTGATAGGGATTGCTTACCTCTTGATGTTGATGAAATTCCCCCGCAAAATGCTCTCAAAATCGCCTAAGACCAAGTGGAAAATAAGGTATATAAAGCTATGTCCCGTAATAAAAAACCCTTGCACCAATCGCAGATGTCACATTTGCGACAACTTGTTTACAAATGCGATGATCGCAAACGCGACAAAAGCATTGCAAATGCGAAGACTGGCCATCTTTGTCAAGGTCGTAATTGTGACCAAAAACTTCGCAAATGCGAAGATGGGTAGTCGCAAAAGTGGCAGAAATATTCGCAAATGCGAAGCCCTCGGTGTTTTCCCCAACTCCGCAAATGCAAACCCCTCCTCTCAAATGCGAACAAAACCTCGCATTTGCGAGTCCTGCTGCACCAGACCATAAACCAGCAAAACTGAAGTTTCTCCAACACTCTGAACGCGCTCGAAACTCACCCGAGCCCCGGGGGCTCCACACCAAACATCTACACAAGTCTAAAAACTTCATACGAACGTGCTCGCGCGATAAAAATACCAAAATAACATCAAGAATCACGAATCGGACACCAAAACGTATGAATTCAATCATGAAACTCAAGAACTTCTAGAAACACTTCCGCGAGTCCGATTCCTACCAAATCAACTCGGAATGATGTTAAATTTTGCTTACAAGTCATAAATCACCATACAAAACTATTCCCATACTCGAAATCTCAAATGGACCTCGATAACACCAAAACCTACTCCAAACCAAACTTAAAGAACTTGAAAACCTTCAATGCGCTAACTTTCAACATTCGAAATGCTCTCGGGTCATTCGAAACTCGATCCGAACACACGCCCAATTCCAAAATTATCATACGAAGCTATTGAGATCGTCAAATCTTGGTTCCGAGGTCGTTTACTCAAAACGTTGACTCAAGTCAAACTTGGCCATTATGGGCCACTATTAAGGAACTAAGTGTTCTGATTTCAACCCCAACCAACCATTCCCGCAAGTCATAAAACAGTAAAGGCACATACGAGGAGTTTTAATCAGGGGAACGGGGATCTAAAAAGCAAAATGACCAGTCAGGTTGTTACATTCTACACCTCTAAAACAAATGTTCGTCCTTGAACAGACTAGATACATACCTGGAGTGCTAAATAGGCATGGATATATGCTCCGTGTGTCCTCCTCGGTTTCCCTAGTCGCTTCTTCGACTAGTTGACCCCTCCACTGGACCTTTACCGCAGAAATCTTCTTATACCTCAACTGGCGAAACTGCCTGTCAACAATGGCAACTGGCTCATCCTCATAACCGAGGCTTTGATTTAGTTGAATCGTGCTGTAATCTAACACATACAACCTGTCGGCATGATGCTTTCGGAGCATAGACACGTGGAAAATTGAGTGAACTCTTGATAGACTGTGAGGCAAAGCAAGCTCATAAGAAACTCCCCAAATCGCCTCAACACCTCAAATGAACCTATAAACTTTGGGCTCAACTTACCCATCTTCCCGAACCTCATGATTCCCTTCATCGGCGAGACGTTCAAGAGAACCTTCTCGCCCGCCATAAATAATAAATCACCTACCTTCTGATCCACGTAACTCTTCTGTCTGGACAATGTTGTGCGAAGTCGCTGCTGAATCAACTTCACCTTTTTCAAGGCATCCTTCACCAAATCAGTGCAATATAACCTAGTCTTGCCAGGCTCAAACCATCTGATGGGCGAACGACATTGCCGACCATACAAAGCCTCAAATGGTGCCATCTCAATGCTGGACTGATAACTGTTGTTATAAGTAAACTCGGCCAAAATCAAGAATCGATCCCACTACCCTCCAAAGTCAATCACACATGCTCTGAGCGTATCCTCCAAGATCTGAACTGTCTGCTCCGTCTGCCCGTCGGTATGTGAATGAAAGGCGGTGCTGAGCTCTACCCAAGTGCCCAACTCACTTTGTACTACTCTCCAAAAGTGCGAAGTGAACTGAGGGATCCTATCAGAGATGATGGGAACAAGCACAGGATGCAATCGAACAATATCCTGAATGTAAATCTGGCCAATCTCTCTGACGAGTAAGTAGTTACCACTGGAATAAAATGCGCCGAGTTAGTCAGGCTATCGACAATGACCCAAACAGCATCAAACTTCCTCAATGTCCGTGGCAACCAAACAACGAAGTCCATAGTGATGCGCTCCCACTTCTATTCTGGTATAACCATCTGCTGGAGTAGGACACCTGGCCTTTGATGCTCATACTTGACCTGCTGGCAATTTAGACATCTCGCCACATACTCAACTATGTCCTTTTTCATCTGCCGCCACCAATAATTCTACCTTAGATTGCGATCATCTTCGTAGTTCCTGGATGAATAGAATACCAAGAACTGTGCGCCTCCTCTAGAATTTTCTCCCTCGTGCCATCAACATCAAGAGCACATAGGCAGTCCTGAAGCCGCATAACACCATCCTCACCAATAGTAACCTCCTTGGCACCACCCTGTAGTACAGTCGCTTTGAGAACCAATAAGTGGAGATCATCACATTGACGAGCCTTGATCCGCTCAAGCAATGAAGACTGAGCCACAAAGCGTGCAATAACTCGACTGGGCTATGAAATATCCAACCTCACAAGTCTGTTAGCTAAGGACTGAATGTCCAAAGCCAATGGCCTCTCCTCTGTTGAAATAAATGCCAAACTACCCATACTCTTAGCCTTTATTCTCAAGGCATATACAACCACATTCGCCTTGCCTAGATGATAGAGGATGGTGATATCATAGTCCTTTAGTAACTCGAGCCACCTTTGCTGCCTCAAATTGAGATCTCTCTACTTGAACAAATGTTGCAAGCTACGATGATCGGTATAAACCTCACAGGACACCCCATAAAGATAATGCCTCTAGATATTGAGAGCATGAACTGTCGCGCCCAACTCCAAATCATGCATAGGGTAATTCTTCTCGTAGGGCTTCAGACGTGAAACATATGTAATAACTCGCCTCTCCTGCTCAATACACAATCCAGGCCAACGCATGAAGCATCATATATATAGTATACATCCCTGAACCGAAAAAAAACACTAAAACCGGTGATGTAGTCAAAGCCGAATTGAGCTTCTGAAACCTCACCTCATAAATGTCGAACCATCTGAACGGAGCACTCTTATAGGTCAATCTAGTCAAGGGCGCTGTAATAGTCGAGAAACCCTCCACGAACCAACGATAATACCCTGCTAATCTCAAAAAACTCCTGATCTTTGTCGTTGTGGTAGGAAGAGGCCAACCCTGAACTGCCTCAATCTTCCTGGGATCCACCTTATTGCCCTCACCTGATACAACATGCCCCAAGAAATCCACGGAATCCAACCAGAACTCACACTTGGAAAACTTAGCATAAAGCTTCTGTTCCCGCAAGGTATGAAGCACTAATCTCAAATGCTGCTCGTGCTCTTCCATGCTACGCGTGTAGATCAATATGTCATCAATGAAGACAATGACAAATGAATCAAGATACAGCCTGAACACTCAGTTCATCAAATCCATGAACGCCGCCGGGGCGTTAGTCAAATCGAAGGACATCACCAAAAATTTATAGTGGCCATATCTAGTCTGGAAAGCCGTCTTCGGAATATCTGAAGCACGAATCTTCAACTGATGATACCCAGATCTCAAGTCGATCTTAGAGAATACCGTGACACCCTGCAACTGGTCAAACAAATCATCAATGCATGGCAATGGGTACTTATTCTTGATGGTGACCTTATTCAACTGGCGGTAATCAATGCACATCTGCATACTCTCGTCCTTCTTCTTCACAAACAACACTGGTGCGCCCCAAGGCGACACACTAGGTCTAATGAACCCCTTCTCAAGAAACTCCTGAAGCTACTCCTTTAACTCTCTAAGCTCCTTGGGAGCCATACGATAAAGCGAGGTAGAAATAGGCTGGGAGTCTGGCACCAAATCAATGTCAAAGTCAATATCCCGATCTGGCGGTATACCTGGTAGATCAGCAGGAAATACATAAGAAAACTCTCGTACCACCGGCACTAAATCTAACGCGGGAGTCTCTACAGTAGTCTCCCAAACAAAGGCTAAGTAGGCCAAACAACTCGTCCCGACCATATGTCGAGCCTTCAAGAAAGAAATAACCCGGCTGGAAGTACCGACAAATGAACCCCTCCACTCTAATTTGGGCAACTCAGGCATCACCAAGGTGACAGTCTTGGCATAGCAATCAAGAATGGCATGGTACGGGGACAACCAATCCATGCCCAAGATAACCTCGAAATCAACCATATCGAGCAATAGAAGATCCGCTCGGGTCTCATACCCACAAAAAGTCACCATGCAGGACCGGTAGACCCGATCCACAACAACAAAATCACCCACTTACGGGACACCAATACAGGAACACCCAAGGACTCACGGGACACATCCAAATAAGGAGCAAATAGAGAAGAAACATAGGAGTAAGTAGACCCTGGATCAAATAATACCGAGGCATCCCTCCTGTAAACAAAAAAGGTACTTGTGATCATCACATTAGAGGCGATTGCCTCTAGGCTGGCAGGGATAGCGTAAAATCTAACCGGAGCGCCACCTGACTGGCCTCCACCTCTAGGACGATCCCTGGCCGCTTGCCCTCCGCCTTTGGCCGTGGTCGGGAGGTGTGGTAGCTGGTGCGGTAAGCATAGGCCTATAGTCTTGCTGCTCGGCCTTGCCCCAAAGTCTAGGACAAAACATCTTCACGTAGCCAAGATCCCAGCACTCGAAACAACCCCTCAGAACAGTGGGCTGCTAACTTGAAGTCTGACCCTGATGGCTTGAATACTCACTGGAGGAACCCTGACTAGCTGGAGGGTGATAAGTACGCTCTGGAATGGCACTGAAATAGGGTCGTGCTGGAGCACTTCGAGTAGGCTGTGGTGCTGAGTGCATGGGCCTTCTGGGCTGACCCCTCATGAACTGACCTCTTCCCCGAGGTGGGGCGCCACTGAATCCCTCGGGCCGCTTGTCCCTCGACACAAACTCTCAACTATGGTTGCGAATATGCTAGATCCTCCGAGATATATCGACAACCTGAAGAAAAGAAGTTCCCATCTTTGCCTCATGGGCCATAGGTACCTGAATCTCAGGGTGCAGATGTGCAATGAACCTCCGCACCCTCTCTGCGTTTGTGGGGAGTATAATAGCTGCATGGTGAGACAGGTCGGTAAACCTCGCCTCGTAGTCGGTGACAAACATGTGACCCTAGCGGAGTCGCTCAAACTGACCCTCAAGCTCCTCTCTCTCAGTTAGGTGGTAGGTACTTCTCCAAGAACAGATGTGTAAACTGATCCCAAGTCAATGGAGGTGAACCTGCTAAGAAAGTAAGCTTGCCACCATTTGTGGGCTTTGACCTCAAGCTGAAAAGTGGTGAAGTCCACCCCATTGGACTCCAATATCCCCATGTTCCAGAGGCTATCCTTGCACCGGTCAATGAAATCCTAAGAGTCCTCTGACTGCTCACCCCCAAAGTTAGGGGGCGAAGTCTAGTCCATCTGTGCAGCCGCTTCTGCTGATCAACGACTGCGACTGGTAGAGCCTCTGGCATAGCTGCTGAAACAGGCTGGGCTCCGCCCGCAGGTAGTGAATTAGGGGTCTGATAAATGGCAGCAGCGTGCCTGGAGCCTAAGCCTGAGCCATAGGGGTCTATGCTCGGACTCCCACCTGAGATGTGACAGGGTTCGCTGGAAATAAACCAGCCTGCATCACAGAGTCTATGAACCACAACATACGGCCCATGACCTCTTGGAATCCTGGCACAGTCATGAAATCTATCGGGGCTGGCACAACTGTAGGCACCTCATCTTGCTCCTCAAAAAAAGGATCCTCCCTAGATCCACTGGTGGTACAACGGGAGCAACCCTAGGGCCCCCTCGTCCTCTGACTGGAGCTGGAGCACTCCCTTGGCCTCTGCCTCTAGCAATGGAGGGAGCAGCCCCTCTACCTCCTGGCACATCTGCCGCACGCGTTCTCACCATCTGTGAGATATCAATAAAAAGATATTTAGCATAATATCAACTGCACGATAGGAGATGAAGAAAGAGAAGTTTCTTAGCACCCTATAGCCTCTCGAAGATAAGTACGGACGTCTCCGCACCGACCCACAAGACTCGACTAGGACTGCTCATGACTCGTGAGACCTATGTGAACCTAAAGCTCTGATACCAAGCTGTCACGACCCCATTTCGTAAAAGGTCACGACTGCACTTAATGCTGCCATAGGCAAGCCCACAAGTGAAATTACCATTTACTTACCCCTTTTAAACATTTTATAACGAAAGTTTTCCTTTTAAAAGAACAATTTAAACTAGATTTCATGCAACCGTAACATCTCTTTGAAACAAGTACCATAATAATAAGAACATCCATAGTGGTGAAAGAAATGAAAAATACAGCAGTACATAAATGCTAAAGATCCCCCCAAAACCCGGCGTCACAAGTGCATGAGCAGTCTAGGGAATATACAAAACTACTACAACTACTGTCTGAAAGTAATAGACAGAATAGTAAATAAGGTAGAGGGAGACTTCGGTGCTGCAGATCATACTAAGGCAAGCAGCTCACCACTAAGTCTCCGGAATGATCGTCTATGCGCCCGCGTGACCACTAGTAGTACCTGTCTCAGTACCTACACATAAGTGCAAAAGTGTAGCGTGAGTACGGAAATGACGCGTACCAAGTAATTATCTAGTCTAACCTCAAAGAAGTAGTGACGAGGGGTCGACTTGACACTTACTAGAGGTCAAATAATAATAATTTAAATGCATAAAGTAGACATGGTGAGTATACAACAAGTATCAATGAAGCAAATAAGAGCAACTACAATAGATAAAATCAGGAGTCCATATCACATCACCAACATATCATGACTAACCGTGAAGGCGCTAGCTCAATTATAGCCAAATCGGAACCCATTTTGATTATTAAGCACGAATTTGCCGAGGTGAACGACTCGATCCCATAAGAATAGTGGTACTCAGTGCTCCGAGGCGAACGGCACGATCCCATAAGAGTAGTGTTACCATCATACTGTCGAGGCAAACGGCCCGATCCCATAAGATTGGTGTTATCATACTGCCGAGGCAAACAGCCCGATCCCATTTGAGTAGAGATATTTACCTCGCTCGCGGCAGTACTACCGAGGGATAAGTTTTCTCTTACAAGGTTAGGCAAGAGACTTACTTCGATCCCAAGACCTCAATCCGGCTTTCCAACCTCACTAGAACCCTTCAATCGCCGCCGAGGACTCCGAAACTAATCAAAAGTCATATAAACTAGTAAATATATGCTCAAAGGTTCATATTTTAGCTCTTATAGTAGTTACTCAACTCAATTTGGAATATTAATGTAATTCACCCCTGGGCCCACGTGCCCGGATTCCGGATATTTTCGAATATAATTGTTACCCATGAACTCCTGAAGTCAAATATATAATTTGCTCCCATTTCCACCACCAAATTCATGATCTAATCCCAATTTTACATAAACCCTAGTTTGTTCACAAAATCCCACAAATTTTTCCATGTTTATTTTACCCATAATTCACGTGTTTAGCTAAGGAATTGATAGGGATTGCTTATCTCTTTATCTTGATGAAATTCCCCCACAAAATGCTCTCAAAATCGCCTAAGAACAAGTGGAAAATGAGGGAAATGAAGCTAAGTCCCTTAATAAAAAGCCCTTCCACCAGTCGCAGATGTCGCATTTGCGACAACTTGTTTGCAAATGCGAAGACTGTCCATCTCTGTCAAGGTTGCAATTGCGACCAAAAACTTCGCAAATGTGAAGATGGCCAGTCCATAAAAGCGGTAGAAATGTTCACAAATGCAAAGCCCTCAGTGTTTTCCCCAACTTCACAAATGCAAGGTTCGCAAATGCGAACAAAACCTCACATTGGCGAGACCTGCAGCACCAGACTAGAAACTAGCAAAAACGGAAGTTCCTCCAACACTCTAAACGCGCTCGAAACTCACCCGAGTTCTCGGGGCTCCACACCAAATATCCACACAAGTCTAAAAACTTCATACGAACTCGCTGGAACGATCAAAACATCGAAATTACATCAAGAATCTGAATCGGACACCAAACGCATGAATTCAATCATGAAATTCAGGAACTTCTAGAAACACTTCCCAGCATTTGATTCCTACCAAATCAACTCGGGATGACGCTGAATTTTACGTACAAGTCAAAAATCACCATACGGAACTATTCCCAGGCTCGGAAGCTCAAGCGGACCATGATAACACCAAAACCTACTCCAAATAAAACTTAAAGAACTTGAAAACCTTCAATGCGCCAACTTTCAACATTAAGTGCCAAAATGCTCTCGGGTCATCTGATTCCTTATCCGAACACACACTGTCATGACCCAATTTCCCACTATAGGTCGTGATGGCGTCCAACGTCGCCTTTAGACAAGCCAACGGTGAACTATTAATTTAATTATTCATTTTATTATTTTTTGAAATCATGAATTTTGTTAGGCGGAGACATAAATGCGTTAAAGTCATAAATAAATATAATTTAAATAATATACAAGTAAAAGTTTATCAAGGTTAGGCAAACCATAAACAAATTCTAGAAACATCCAAAAACTCGTTGTCACTAGTGCATGAGCATTACTAAGGAGTACAATAATAATACAACATCCGTCTGGAATGTAAATAAGACAGGATAAAGTAAATAGTACGATGGAGACTTTGTGGGCTGCGATACGTCACCTGGAATGCAGCTCACCATACAGTCTCCTCCGCAGCTGTGCCTACGCGCCAAGATGACCACCAAACATCATCAAAAGTACGAATCACGCCTACACCCGAGGCCCCCGGGACCCCGTCTAATCACGCTAACAGGTCCCAAAACATAACACGAGCCTGCTTGAGGCCTTAAATCACACCAAACATCATCAAAACTACGAATCGATGATCGAAACTTTTCTTTAAACTTTCAAACATTCAAACTTTGACAACACGTCCAATTCATACTTAAACATTCTGAAATGATGCCAAACTTTACTCATAAGTCACAATTCACGATGCGAACCTATTCCAAGGCTCGGAACCCCAAACGGACATCGATAACACCAAAGTCCACTTCAAACCAAACTTAAGGATTTTTTAAACTTCCAAAACGCCAACTTCTATAATAAGCTCCGAAATATTCCCGGACCACCCGATACTCAACCCGAACACTCGCCCTAGTTCGAAATCATCATACAAACCTATTGGAACCTTCAAATCCTGATACCGAGGTTGTTTACTCAAAAGTCAAACCTTAGTCAACTCTTCCAACTTAAAATTTCCAAATTTGAAATTTTTATCCGAATCAACTCTGAACTTCCCGAAATTCAATTCCGACTACGCATACACATCGTAAAACATGAAGTGAAGTTACTCAAGGCCTAAAATTATCGAACATTTTGCGCTAGAGCTCAAAACGACCGGTAGTTCGTTACATTCCCCCCACTTAAACATACGTTTGTCCTCGAACGTGCCAAGAACCGTTCCGGAGTTGTCCAAAATCACAGTTTAACACCTCGTGCACCTACCGTGCAATCACAACCCATGTGAGCACTTTAGCTCGAGCGAGACTGAAGATCCTCCCTATAGCCTTAGCAAACAATCCTTAGAACCAAATTCCAACATCTGAGTTCTCCACTAGACCGGATTCTAACATACAAACACCGGATTAATCACTACATACTGTACCCAAAACATGATCATGCACCTATGCTGAAATCACACCATGCACCACATAAGTCGTTTGTCCATAATAACATCCTCGACCACAATAGCTGCAATTTCACGAATTTGATGCCTACAATACACCTCATAACACATATAAGCCCTGTTCCAACTCTCGCAATGCTGCCACGAGGAAAGAGATGTGTAGAAACTCATAAACACATGCCGAATCAATAAATCTTGGAGTGTCTCCACCTGACAAGAATATACGACCTGCATCTCGAGAGCCATCTTGCTCTTATAGCACCACAAGCTATATGGGATCACAACCCACATGCGAATAATCAAGCAGCTCATGGCCCACATAGCATAATAGAGTATTACATAGAATAGCTTACACCAGGGATAACATCCAACACTCGAAGACTCCTCCATAAGCAACGCTACACTGAATCAACATATCCGGCCTGATGTAGAGCACACATTCATATTAGACCAGCCAACGGACCTCAAATTGATTCCGATCATCCCATACTAGGCCAACAACCTTTCAAGGATCCACAATGACCCTATTCATGACACACACAAGCAGCCGTCCAATCCGGAACAAACTCCCATAGTCCACAACCAAGTGAATAGAGCATCTTTCAAGCATAAACTCTCACATTAGCATAGTGTCAGAATCTCCATACTTGGTTTGAATCCTTAACAATCAAGTGACTAACATGTCACACTATTCAATTTTCCCGTGGGATACACTCCCACGACCTTCCACACCAGGTAGCAAAGTCTGCACCTCCATACCACTAATCGTACTAATTTTGTAAAGCAAATCAATACACAATGCCTCTTCCACAGAGCACCATTCTCAAGCAACACCAAGACAGTGCCAGCTTATTCTGAACAACTGAATTCTTCCCCCACTCCTTCGGGCTCGTGACATTCTTATCCAATCGAACCGCGACCCGATCCTCAACTTCCAATTTCCATATCGCTCATTGCACCTATCATGCCGCTACACGAAAGTACAAGAATTTCATCATAACCCTCGAACCACCAGTAGAATTAACACTTCATCGTCTAGAACCCCTTTCACTCAACTCATTTTAGAAGAACAATTGCAACATGCAACATAATTCCCATAACTACAGAAAATGCAACCCTCAAGCCGAAGTCTAAACCGCTATAACTCTTTGGGGATCTATTCACACGTAACAAGGCCATCAAAATCAAATACCTCGAAATCTACCAAATCACGACAGTTGTTACCACGAATCACTTGTATAGCTTAACACACTGAAGGAGCTGATCATTTTCACAACCATGCTGATTCAAACCATCACTTACTGACCCAACTTCTCCTAATATATTCTCGACTTGCCTTTGAAATAATAGTTCTATTAAAAAAATAACGGACCTCAAACACTCAACACTCATCACGAGTGACCTATATCACAAGACCACTTTGTCTCAATACCCATAAGCTACTTCATACCCTCCTTATGCAATCTATAGTAACTCCAATTGATACAACCACGCTGATTAGATCTTTCACGAATCTGAAGCTGTTTCTCTCATTTTTCTAACACTGCACTGCGACCAGTTGATAACATAGAAATGCTCCAAGTACCCTTCACACTCTACTACAAAACCCAATCCTCAACCACATAACGAACCTGAAAAATCCTTAAGCACCACACCTAAAATCTCGAATCCACTAGAACCATTGTTAAGAGTTGCCCACTCTAGTCCAGTCCTGATTTTTTAACCAAACTACTAGTGCTCTATTAACATATGAGCACTCCAATGAAGCAACCGGATGAATACTTTCACTTGTACATCACATCCATCAAATCCCCTGCTCAAATTACCCCTGATGTTTCCTTCCCTTAGTAATAGCTAATCCACCAACGTACTGATAAACCTAAACTACAAAGGTACATCATCATAGATGGTGGGCTCCCTCACTTAGCTTTAAGCCACAATTACATAATTCCATAAGTCATAATGACTCCTCATCCTCAGTTACCATGATCTCGCACCATTGCTCAACCAAATTTCTCCTAAGTTCTTGTTGCACTAATCATAACACATCCTAAATTATAAGCCACAACCGCACACTCGACCTCCTGACAGTCATACCATCTTCTTCGAGCGATCCCCAACTCACATCGTAGTACATACTTCATGTTGGATAGAAAATAAAGTTCTTCAGAGGGCTTTTACAAGAAATCACGCAACTCCTAACACCTCAAAGGAGATAGCCCACCTATGTAACCCCATATCGACATCTTTCAATGACGTTGCCCTGATTACAACCACCACTAAATTAGTTAATCCTCTTGAATCCACACTCACCCACCAGTCGAAAGCGCCTGCTCATTCTTATCAACACCAAATGAAGGTCTAGCGATGCATCCAAAACTCGAAGTCATATTACATCCCAAGCAAACTCTCTTCCGTCATATTCAAACTTCCCCAGTACAGTAGCCACCATTCCAAAATGAGATTTATAAACTTAGTCATTGTCCACCTTGATCCCCAAATTGCTCTAAACTTTCTCAACTCATGTGGCTATCCTACCACAGAATCCATACGCTACTCTGCCACTCCTACTTTGGTTAAACCATCTCTTTAAGAAACTTCTCGGCCTTTGTTTTTCATACTTGACCTGCTAGTAATTCAACCTCCGCGAGACACCTCCCACCATGTCGTTCCTCATCCTTCGCTGCCCAAATATTGCCTCAAATCAAAATCTATCTCTGTAGCACCCGAACTAATAAATTTCTACCAACTCTAAGCCTCCTCGAAGATCATCTTTCTCGAGCCATCAACACTAGAAACACCGATTCGACCTTGAAGTCACCTTACACAGCCATCTCTAATAATCGCTACTTAGGCACCATTCCATAACACCCTGTCCCAAAGGCAATTCAAATGAGACCATAACACCGAGGAACCTTAACGCATTCCAACAAGGGCGACTACACCATATCACAAATGAGAATTCCACCACGTCCGAAAATATCAAGTCTCGCTACTCCGTCAACCAAGGCCTGAACATCCATAGTCCAATTGCTTTTCCTCTTCTAGAATTACTGCCAAACCTCTAATCCATCCACCGAGAAATCCTCCTTTCGAGTCATTCACTGCCTCGACACATAAATAAGCACCCTACCATTACGCCAACACTATGCGATAACAACGCATGGACATTAGAATAATCCGTGCATAGGAAATACTAGCATTGGACTGAAACGACTGAACACCTTCCATAAGGCGACTATAATAGCCTGCCCGAATACGTAGTGAGAAACATCCTGCACCATACCTGCAGTATCACTACAACTCTTCGATGCCGAATTGATAACAAGCGCTCAACATCGTATAAGAATGAGTAGGACAGAAATGAAGGCATAAGCTTCAATGAAATCAAATTGCACAATGAGGAATCAAGAAGGTAAGTGCTCCTAACAGCCTTGTAGCCTCTCGAATATAAGTACATACGTTTCCTTACCGATCCCCAAGACTCTACTAGACTCGCTCATGACTTTGAGAACCAAGTGAACCTAGAGTTTTGATACCAAGCTGTCACGACCCAATTTCCCACTGTAGGTCGTGATGGCGTCCAACGTCATCGTTAGGTAAACCAACAATGAACTATCAATTTAATTATTCATTTTATTATTTTTTTGAAATTATGAATCTTGTTAGGCGGAGACATAAATGCGTTAAAGTCGTAAATGAATACAATTTAAATAATATACAAGTAAACGTGTATCGAGGTTAAGCAAACCATAAACAAATTCTAGAAACATCCCAAAACTTGTTGTCACCAGTGCATGAGCATTTACTAAGGAGTACAATAATAATACAACATCCATCTGGAATGTAAACAAGAAAGGATAAAGTAAATAGTATGATGGAGACTTTGTGGTCTGCGATACGTCGCCTGGAATGCAGCTCACCATAAAGTCTCCTCAGCAGCTGCGCCGACGCGCCAAGATGACCACCAAATAAACCTGTCAATTCCTGCACATTTAGTGTAGAAGTGCAGCATGAGTACGTAAATCAACGTCTACCTAGCAAGTATCTAGCCTAACTCCGAAAAAAAAGTGACGAAGGGTCGACATCGGCACATACTAGAGGTCCAATAAAGCAATATGATAAATCATAGAAGATATAAAGCACAACATGAATAATGGGGTAAAGATGTAAGTTACATAATCTTTCAAAAATTCTTTTAAAGGTATAAATTCCTCAGTCTCGTATTTTATCTCAACAGCTTAGATGTATCAAGTGCCAGTATCAAACGAATAAGGAATACCATATAAAATGCCAGGCATCAGTAGAAGGATAATCTCGTGAATATTCAGACTGCTAACGATATAACGCACGATTATGCCGAGGTCGTACGATCCGATCCAAAATAATGTGTATACTACCGAGAGTTGACCGGCACGAACCATAGATACATCTATTATACTGCCGAGGCATTCAGCCCGCTCCACAAGAAAAGAAGAAACTTATCGAATTATGAGTAATGTGCTTACACACAGATACAAGTGCATAATAGTGAATAAGCCCCTTTATATTTATCAAATATCTTGGCAACAAATCAAGGTGATAAAGCTTGGCCTAATACATATATGTTTCTAAATCAATTTTAATTATAATTTCAATTAATTAAGCTAGCAAAATGAGTCCAAACAATTCAAATATTACATGATAAAGTTCGAAGTCTACCAGGACATAAACATGCTTTAGCTATGTACGGACTCTCGACACCTCGTGCGTACATAGCACCCACAACTAGTAGCACATAACAATTATATCGCCTAGGGGGTCGTTTTCTGCTCACCAGGTCAGAAATGAGACTCATATCGCTCCGAAGTTCCATAACCAGCTCCAGTGCCTCTCTAACTCTTCAATTCAAAGCCAAATTATATGAAAGTAGTCAAACAATGTGCAACTCAATCAAAATATACTTAAATGAGTATAATTTAACAATTTATAATGATTCTCAACTCCACTCGAAAAGTCAACAAAGTCAACCCTCGGACCCACGTGCCCGGATTCTGAAAGTTCTTGTACAAAATCATTACCCATAACACCACGAACCCAAATATATAATTTATTTCTAATTCCATGTCCAATTTCATGGTCAAAATCCAAAATACTAAATTCTTAGGTTTTCCTCCAAATCCAACAATTTCTACAAATTTCATGTTTAAATCCATATATAAACCATGTATTTAACTTATAATATGTGTGAATTACTTATCTTGCAATAGATGAAAAAGATCTCCATTTGAAGCTCTCTAAAAATCGCCCAAACCAAGAGGGAAGTGGAAGAAATGAGCCAAAACCCGAAATAAATTGAAGTCTGCCCAAGCTCTTCCTCTTCGCGATCGCGGGAATACTTCGCGATCAGAAAGGCCAAATTCAGTTCCCTAGATTTCCCTCTACGGTAACGCGATCGTGAACCTCTGCTCGATCAGCATACGCGAACGCGAGCCCTACTCCGCGAACACGAAGGCCAAACCTTCATGCCTCAGATCAACATCTTCCGCGATCTTGAACCTATCCCTGCGATCGCAAAGAAAAACTTTGCTAGCTCCCAATCAACACAACGCGATCGGGGGCCTATCTATGCGATCGCGATGAACAACCCAAACACTAGAAACCAGCTATCACAAACAAAGGGAAAATGGTTCGAAACCACTCCGAGGCACACTCGAGGCCCCGGGGACTCCGTCCAATCACACCAACCAGTCCCAAAACATAACACAAACCTGCTCAAGGCCTTAAATCATACCAAATATTATAAAAATTTTAAATCGATGATCGAAATTTTTCTTTAAACTTTCAAACATTCAAACTTCGACAACACGCTCGATTCATTCTTAAATATTCCGAAATGACGCCAAACTTTACGCACAAGTCAAAAATCACAATACGAACCTATTCCAAGGCTCGAAACCCCTAATGGAAATCGGTAACACCAAAGTCCACTTCAAATCAAACTTAAGAAATTCTTAAACTTCCAAAATGCCAACCTCCATAATAAGCGCCGAATGCTCCCGGACCACTCGATACTCAACCCAAATACACGCCCAAGTCTGAAATGATCATACAAACCTATTGAAACCTTCAAATCTTGATTCCGAGGTCGTTTACTCAAAAGTCAAACCTTAGTCAACTCTTCCAACTTAAAGCTTCCGCTCCGAATTGGGAATTTTCTATCCAAATCGAACTGAACTCCTTGAAATTCAGTTTCGACCATGCGTACAAGTCGTAAAACATAAAGTAAAGCTAATCAAGGCCTAAAATCACCGAATGAAACGCTAGAGATCAAAACAACCGACCGGGTCGTTACACACACCTAAGTCCAGAATCATCATACGAACCTATTAGGGCCGTCAAATCCCGGTTCCGAGGCGTTGACTCAAGTCAAACTTGGCCATTATGGCCACTATTAAGGAACTAAGTGTTCCAATTTCAACTCCAACCTTTCCAAAACCAAACTAACCATCCCCACAAGTCATGAAACAGTAAAGGCACATATGGGGAGTCTTAATCAGGGGAAACGATCGGTCAGTTCGTTACAGTTAATCTACTCTTACATGCTTTATTTAACGTTGTTAGCACTTGTTCTACCTCTTACTTGTTACTGTGCTCTTATATGCTTTAGTTGAAGTTATTGCCTTCCTTATTATCTTGTTACCTCTTAATTGTTGAATCACTTTTAATTGAAGTTGTTATTTCGTGAAATATCATCTTGTTGAGTTATTTGTTTTGAAGTTGTAATAGCCGTTGTCATATTGAGGAAAATTTGTTAATTGTTGAGATACCTTTTTTTGTTGAGCATTCCCATTCATTTCGTTATTGTTGAAATTCTTGTACACATTATGGTTGAGCCATGGGCTATTTGTTGCGGAAATATTAGTGTTTTTGACTTTGTGAAAAGTTATGGCATATGGGAACTTGTGGCGTGAGTTGTGATATTGATACGCATGCGGTGGTATAAGGCTAGGGGTTGATACACATGCGGTGAGATAAGGTGGACTTGATACGCGTGTTGCTAGTAGGATAACTACTTGAAGCCATGTGGTGAGATAAGGTGGGCTAAAACGCGTGTAGTTATTTCGGGAAAAATAATTTTCAAAACTAAATTTAAGACTCACGCGATGATATAAAGAAAGATTGTGATTGAAATTGTGAAATGTGAATACGAGGCGGTACCCCGATTATGGTTACATTTCATGTTGGAACAACTTGTTGATTTGAACTGTCAGTGTTCTTCCTTCAATCATTCATCCGCATTTTGATTGTGTTTGGTTATTCGTTGTTATCTTGGTGTTGGAACGATTGTGGTTTCTTGTGTGAGTCATGCAATCTACGTGATTTGTTGCATTGCTTTAACATACCAATATGTGCCTCCGTTTTAACTTGGTGAATTGATTGTCGATGTGAATTTAATTGTGTGGAGTTTTGAGTTGTTGGTAATATAATGGTTTAAATAAAAGAATTATTAACATGCTTTATTCCATGTGCCTCTTAAGATAGAACTCGTTATCTCACTCGGTGCCTTATTATTCTAAATGGTTATCGCGCTTCCACCATAATTGGGTTCTCAAATTATACTCATCACCTGTTAGCTGTTACCTTGCTTAAAATTGTTATCATGTTTTTCTTTAACAAATATTTAATTCGTTAATTTAACTTATGTTTTGCTTTGTTTAAAAATGATACTTTTACCCAATTTTATTGATTTCTAAACTAAACCCATCTTATTCTCTGTTTCGTACAAATTGTGATTATGATTATGTTTTATGGTGTCTAAATATATCTTTCGTTCATCTAATTTAGTATTTATCACGATTGCAAAGTACATGGTATCGCGTGGGCTTTGTCGTGCGAAGGTTATTGTTATTGTGGGCACGAGGTGCCATATGTGTAAGATTTGAAAATTGTGCTTCATGACTTGTAGTTTATGAGGTGTGTGCCTCGGGATAATTCTTGTTGTAAGTCCCTATGCTGGGAGAGATTTGATTATTTGAGTTGTCATCCATTTTTTTTCTTATTTGAGTTCATTTACATCTCATCGGTATTCTGGTTATGTTATTTTTTTATCACTCGTTTACTACTTGCTGCTATTTATGTTTCTATTACTTCATTGTTGGTTGTAAGTCAATAATTTTTCCCCTGTTGGTCTTCCATTGATGTTCTTTCCATTGTTAGCTTATGTATATCTTGAACAGGTTTCTATGTGTAACGACCCAACTTGTCAATTTCAGCATTTACATCCCGTTCAACTATTTGAAGTATTGAGTAGCTTCATATGATGTATTATGATAGTGTATATTTTAATTTTCAGGTGTTTCTGGATTAGTTCAAAAGAATGAATTTCATGTTGGAAGCTTAAATGAAAAGGGTTGACCGGAGTTTGCCTTTAGTGCAAATGACTCCAAAATAGATTTTTGATGGTTCCAATAGCTCCATATGGTGATTTCGAACTTAGGAATGTGTCTGAATATTTATTTTGAATTCCGTAGTTGAATTTGGCTTGAAATGGCGAAAGTAAGAAATTGAAGGTTTGGAAGTTTGACCGGGAATTGACTTTATTGATATCGGGGTCGAAATCCGATTCCGGAAATTAGAACAGCTCCATTCAGCCTCATTGCCCATATGGCTTGATAGTGGTATAAGGATTTCCCTGTAGGTGGTCTACTTATTGTGCTATTTCAATGCGTCGGGGTAGAAGATATCTAAGGAACAAAGAGGACGAAGGTTCTTCGGCGCATATTCGTAGGACATGACGCCGAACGAAAAGATGGAGATGTTTATCGTGACTATCCAAGAATTTCAATGTTTGAATCGAGGTTACGGTAAATCTTATCTGATTTTCTTTATTTTAGAATTTTTTTCCCGAATAAATCATGAATTTTCTAGAATAGTATTAAGGATAAACTTACAGCAACTTGCCAAACAAAGGTATGTCATTTATGACTCATGTGCAAAATTTGAAGTCATTCCGGATTGATTTAACACATTTTGGCACGAGATTTGGAAGTTGAAAATTCTAAAGTTGATTAAGTTTGAGTTGTGGTGAAATTCATAGTTTCGACATTGTTTGATGTGATTTGAGCCCACAAGTAGGTCCCCATTATGTTATTGAACTTGTTGGTATGTTTCGACGGGATCCCAAATGGCTCGGATTAGTTTCGGACGAGGTTCAGATCATGTCGGATCATTTTTGTTAAAGGCTAGGCAAGTATGTTCTGGTATGGTCGCACCTGCGAACCATTGGGCATAGGTGCAATGACCGCATGTGCGAAGTTGAAGGTGCAGAAGCGAAATTGGTATCCCAGCGTGAGGCCGCAGAAGCGAGTATTTTGTGCGCACCTGCGACATCACAGGTGCGGTGATGCTGATCATAGAAGCGGAAGGAGCATAGATGTGGACCCTTGGCTCACACCTGCGATTGCACAGAAGTGAAAGAAGTTCCGTAGGTGCTAGGGCTGGCTGTTGAGTGTGAATCCGTAGATGCGGGAATTGGCTCGTAAATGCAAGGCCGCAGGCGCGACAATTTTTATGCAAAAGCGAAGAGGCCTGGACAAAAGATAAAATCATGGGTTTTGAGGTTATTCTCATTTTCGGAGCTCAGATTGGGCGATTTGGAGAGAAATTTTTCCACACGACTAGGATTCTTGACTCACTTGTGATTATAATTCATGAATTGATCTTCGTTTTCGGCATTAGATTATTGATTTTTCAAGAGAAGTCAGAGGAATTTTCTATAATTCCATAAACTAAAATTTTGAGTTTTGAATACCGATTAGGAGTCGTATTTGAATGAAATTAGTATGGTTGAACTCGTAATTGAATGGGTTGTTGGATTTTTTGAGTTTCGTCGGGTTCCGAGACGTGGGCCCCAATGTCGACTTTTTGAGCAGAGTTGGAAATTTTTATAAATTGTTAAATTGAAAGCATTGGAGTATATTTTGATTAATTTTCATGTTGTTTGACTAGTTTCGAATTGTTTGACTAGGAATTGCGAAGATAAGAAGGCATTCGGAGGTTGATACGCGTAGAGTGGAATTTCTGGAGCATTGTTAGCTTCCTCGGTATTAGATTCGGCTTGTTTAAGGTAAGTAACATTTTTAAACTTGGAGCTGGGGGTATGAACCCTAATTATACGTATTACGTGATTGGTTTGGAGGTGACGCCCATGCTAAATGACGGCGTACGAGCATGCACCGTAAAAATTGTGACTCATGTTAGAAATCATGCTTAGGAATATGCTGGTATTATTGGTACCCACTGAGGTCATCTCTGCTGTTGAATTATTTGTTTAAATTGAAATTTCGTACTCAGTCATATTCATTCATTTCATATCATATCTCAGTCTTTGTTACTATTTATTGATATATCATATTATCATTTTTTTGGGATAATTTTCATGACATTGTGAGCCCGAGAGACTGGAGAGATTGATGACTGAGTGAGGCCGAGGGCCTGATTGTGAGTGATAATTATGGGATCGAGCTACACGTCGTAGCATGCCAATTGGCTTATTGTAGTGCTTGGGCTGAAGGCTGCACTCCCCACAGTGAGCATAGTGAATATTATATTTGGGATGGAGTTCCCTGGGAATGGAGTTGCCATATAAATTCACATTTGTGATGGAGTTCCCTGGGCATGGAGTTGCCCTATACATTATATTTGGGATGGAGTTCCCTGGGCCAGATTGGCCCTCTATAGTATTGAGTGACTAAATGTCAGTTATTATGTATATATATTTGGGATGGATCTTCCCTGGGCTGGATTGGCCATATACAGTACTGAGTGACTGTGTGCGAGTTGTCATTTATATTTGGGCTGGATCTGTCTTGTACAATGCCGAGTGACTGAGTGAGTTGAATATTGAGCGTGATGAGTGGAAATGCAAGACAGTGAGATTGAGTACTCAGAGAGTATGAGTACATGAGTTCATCACTGTGCTGCATTGCATTAGACATGCATACTTGATATGTAGGCATAGAGAAGTATTTTTCCTCATGCCATTTCATAATGAAATTTCTTATCTGTCGTTAAAGTTTTTGAGAAAAAACATATTTTTCAAACTTACTCATATTTTCAGTGATTAAAGATTTGAATTTTACTGTTATACTTGAAAAGAAAATATTTATTTTCCGAAATTGTATACGAGCTGAGCATTTTATTAATGAGTTACTACTCGTGCTGCTTTAATTTATATTGTTATGAGATGCTATTGGTTATTGGTGTGGACACTGACCTTGGTGCAAGCTCGTCACTACTTTCAACATAAGTTTAGGTTTGTTACTTATTGAGTACATGGGGTCGGTTGTACTCATACTACACTTCTGCACCTTGCGTGCAGATTTTGGATGTTGATGCTGCTATACATGGCGTGAGCTAGCATTAAAGATGTACCTGCGATCCAATCACAGCTACCTCTTGTTCTAGGTAGCTTTAGAATTTTTAAATTTGTTCATGTATATTTCAAACAGATGACGTATTTTTATTGTTTCACACCAGCTTTGTAAATTCTAATCTTAGAAGCTCATGATTTGTACTACCAGTCCTTGGGGAGTGTATTAGAGTCAGTTAAAAATTAATTGAATCGAATTGATATTATTTGGCTTACCTAGTGAGTGAGGTTAGGTGCCATCACGGCTAGTTGGATTTTTGGTCGTGACAAGTTAGTATCAGAGCTCTAGGTTCATAGGTTCTACAAATCATGAGCAAGTGTCTGGTAGAGTCTTGTGGATTGGTATGATGACGTCCATACTTATCTTAGAGGGGCTACAAGGCATTTAGGATAAACCTCCCATCTTTCTTTCTTTATCGTGCGACATTGACTCCGCTTGAAGCGTTGCTTGAATTCCTTCCATTCACTTGTATGCGTATGTGAAAGCTCGGTATCAATTGTGCATCGATGACTTGTGATTCTATGAATGATGTTCGTGATGTGTATTCTGTGTTTTGGTAATGGGCCAGTCTGGAGGACATGAGGCTAAGTTTAGACCGCAACTTAGACTCGGTAGTTTCACTTGTGAGAACTTGTACATTTGGACTCATATGTTCGGTAATGTCCCTATGAGTGGAATTTATGGATCGATGAGAGGTGGAGTGACTATATGATGAGTATGATGCGACAGCGGGATGCGTCCAGATGGTTTGATTGTGACGAGAATAGTTTTCTTAAGATGTAAAAAGGACTAATGGGTGCTAGATTGCTGTCTTGATATGACGTATAGTCTCGAGTTATGAGTGTGTTGCAAGATTGTTCATGTTGTTTAATTGTGAAACGAAGTAGATTTTATGTCTTGTCAATGAGTTTGGATTTAGGGAGATTAAGTGATTTCATAGTAATCGTGGCTGCGGAAGTGTGTATCATGATGCCAATTTTAGGCTAAGTAGGTGGGTTATCTCCTGCGGAGTAATCTACGTAGTTGTGTTCCTTATAATGTTGTGTGGGAGTTCCTTTTCTACTAGCGGGGTATATGTGTTGAGATTTGAGTTTGGATTGGTTGAGAAAGTTGATCTGACTGTCAAGAGAATGGAGGCGAGCTTAGTAGATGATTTGATGTACTATATGGTTTATGTTGCATGAGCTTGTGAAGAATTTGGTTAAATCTCACTGCGGTAGTATGGCAGTAATAGATTATGGGTATTGAGAGTTACCAAGTGTATTGATCTATGGCTTTGAGCCAAGTGGGAGAGTCTGGTATCTGCGATTTGATTGCACGGTTATGTGTTGTATTGGTTTTGGTATGAGGCATACTTGTGGATCTGTTATGACTTGCAGAGGTTGAGATCAAGGATGATTCTAGTAAGGAAATTCCTGAATACGTGTTATATTGCACTTTATGATTATATGAAAATCATGAGATGAGTGAGTTGTTATTTGTGAAGGATGTAATGCGCACAGAGTATGAATTTGATCGGTGGTGTTAAGGCAGGGTTACCTCTTTGAGTGTTGTTAAGCTAATGGAGCACGTGTCTTTCGGCCCATTTGGATGGTGCATTTTAGATTTGAGCAGAGAGATGGCTCTCGAGAGGGTTCTAATGGATTCAAAATGTATATGTGGCAATTGAGAATTTTTTGGATTTGTATATCTCTAGAATCAATTATTTACATTGGATGGTGCCGAAACTTGCAGTAATTCTGTATGACTACGGATTCTACATTTCAGTATAAGAAACGAAAAAAAGAACAATTTTAAATTGACATTAGGTCTTTGAGAGTGGGTTTTTCATTTGTGGCATTTGTAGGGGTGCTTAAGAAGAATATAGTGTCTTACGGGCCTTAGGGCGGTGTGGTTTTACGTTAGGATGTCTTGTAGTAAGCTTTGGGTAAGGATCATAGTGTTCTGACAAGGAGAAGTGTCAACTTGAGTGTAATTTTGAAGAAACTCAAAGAAAATAGGATAATCGAGAGGTAGACTAGACCAGTATGGAGATGGTATGCTCGGTTCTTTTGGGTACTTATGATGTGGTGAGGCTATACGTGTGTTTTGTGGCAATACTCTTGGATTTGGCAACCTGGGTGGCTTGGTCGAGTTAGAGGAATTCAGTTCTGATAGCTTGGTTATATGCAAATGGGTTTAGAAGAGTTCTCAATGGTTTCTATCACGGTTTGAGATGGCTATGTCATACCGGCGTGAGGAACATGTTTTGTATTGTGATTTCCTCATGTATGGGAGCAAATAGAAGGTTTCTAACTAACTGGGTATGTATTTCGCTTGTGATTCAGAGTATTAATGAGGTTCTCCTGTTTTCATAGGATGGCCTAATAGAGGCGGTGCATGGAGTGAGATTGGGATTTGCATGTGCAAGTATATGATTCAGTTTCAAAAGGAAGGTCATGAGTTTATGGAGCACGGACGATTTTAGATATTGGTGCTAGTGGTATTACCTGAGAAGAGTGTACATTCAGAAGGGCACACCGTGTTATGACTTACAGATGTTTCGTTCGTATTGCGGTATTCGCCCGGTTGATCGACTGCTGATATGCAAATTTTTGCTACGTGGCACGGAAGAATTATAGAAGTATTTCTCGTGAGATGATCGTGCATGAAAGATGTTCTAGCCATTCGAGTGCTGGAGTTGGGATAAGTTACGGTGATTCATGTGTTCTATGAATTTGGAGACTGGTAGTTCTCAGAAGCATATTGTTTCAGGGTTGCGGCTTGTTTGAGGTGAGTATTTTATTAAACTCAGTGGAGGCATTAGGCGTTAATTGTTTGCGATAGCTACACGCTATGAATGCGCATATGTATGGGGTTTGAGCCCATGTGCGAGCACAGGGGAAATTATTTGTGCTCGAGAAAATGCTTAGGCTATGATATGCCTAGAGATGCCTGTTAAGCTTAAAGTTATAACATTTCTCGTACTCGTACCTTTGTTGTGAACTATCTGGGCTACAACTGAGGTTACAAAGAGGCTAATTCCCTAAATAAACTTGGTAATTACTATTTCTGTGTTAACTTGCCGATTTGAGCCGTGTTAGCACAATTTGCACATGCCTACACTATAGCGTGTTATTTATACCAACCCAAGAGAATGAGAATCTTATTTCATTTAGTATATACATGTGTACTTGTTTGATTTCTCCTGTATGATATGCTTGGACTGGAGGCCTGTTACCATGATGGGCGAACTATGTTATTGGCACGTGAGCTGTCCGTGCTGGTCCAGATATTGATACTATAGCATGTGAGTTGTCTGTGCGGTTGATGTTAATGTGAGCTCAAGAAGAGATGGTTACCGTTATTAGATTCGTGTGTCTTGGTTCTACTATGTATGATGAGCTCATAGCATTGCAGTTCTAGTGGTGCTTGTTGAACTTGCGAAACGATTCTCTTCTTTGAGACATTTTCTAGTTTTGGGCGGATTGCGCAGTTTGTGGCTTGTATGGCATGTTTTTGGAATAGTTATGTTCGATAAGTCATTGTACATAGAATGGGTACTATCAGGTATGATCACGGTATATTTGGGAGGATAATATCGAAAGTCGGCTTAGAAAGTGATTATGGTTCTGGTTGGGGCGAGAGAGTTCCATGACTAGTTGATCTGATGAGTGGTTATGAGTTTTTGCATATTTCTTTCATCATCAACAGTGTATGAAGGTTAGGAACGATGTTTTATTTGATATGAGGTTTACCACCAGTTTAAGAAGCTACAATGATTAGATATTATTGCGAGTATGCGAGTTGTCTGGTTTATCATGTGATTACATCTTGGGTCATGGTTAAAGCTTACTACAGCTGGTTCAGACTCATACAATGTGTAGATGTGAGATTCTGGTCTTGTAAGAAATTCTGGATGATGAAAATTGGGTTCTATGTTTTACGGGCTAAGGTTAAAGTAACGATCTTCAATTATGTTGTGTTGTCAGGCCTATATGGAATAGGGTGGCATGGGATCACCCCTAGGTATGTGCGTGGTAATGTGGAATAGAGATTTGAAGGTTTTGGAACAACTCTTGGGATGTTCGAGGACGAACGTATGTTTAAGCGGGGGAGAATGTAACGACCCGACTCGTCAATTTGAGCATTTACATCCCGTTCAATTATTTGAAGTCTTGAGTAGCTTCATATGATGTATTATGACCAGTGTGTATTGTTGGCTTTGGTTTTCAGGTGTTTCAGGATTAGTTTGGAAGAATGAGTTTCATGTTGGAAACTTAAATGAAAAGGGTTAACTAGAGTTTGACTTTTGTGCAAATGACTCCTAAATAGAGTTTTGATGGTTCCAATAGCTCTGTATGGTGATTTCGAACTTAGGAGTGTGTCTGGATATTTATTTTGAAGTTTGTAGTTGAATTTGGCTTGAAATGGCAAAAGTAAGAAATTGAAGGTTTGGAAGTTTGACCGGAAATTGACTTTATTGATATCGGGGTCGGAATCTAATTCCAGAAATTGGAACAGCTCCATTATGTCATTTATGACTCGTGTGCAAAATTTGAAGTCATTTCGGATTGATTTGACACTTTCGGCACGAGATTTGGAAGTTGAAAATTTTGAAGTTCGTTAAGTTTGAATTGTGGTGCGATTCATAGTTTCAATGTTGTTTGATGTGATTTGAGACCTCGAGTAGGTCCCCGTTATGTTATTGAACTTGTTGGTATGTTTCGACGGGATCCCGAGTGGCTCGGATAAGTTTCAGACGAGGTTCAGATTGTTTTGGATCATTTTTGTTAAGGCTGGGTAGGTCTATTCTAGTGCGGTCGCACGTGCGGACCACTGGGCGCAGGTACGATGGCTGCATGTGCGAAGCTGAAGGCGCAAAAGAGGAATTAGTATCCCAGCACGAG
The DNA here is from genome assembly GCA_002018475.1 of Nicotiana obtusifolia. Classification (NCBI taxonomy): domain Eukaryota; kingdom Viridiplantae; phylum Streptophyta; class Magnoliopsida; order Solanales; family Solanaceae; genus Nicotiana; species Nicotiana obtusifolia. The sequence goes on along the minus strand of MCJB01045015.1, from coordinate 243,579 downwards.
GCCGCAGAAATGGGTATTCTGTGCAAACTTGTGACATCGCAGGTACGGTGATGCTGATCGCAGAAGAGGAAGGAGCACAAATGCGGACCCTTGGCTCGCACCTACGATTGTGCAAAAGCGAAAGAAGTTCCACAAGTGCGAGGGCTGACTGTTGAGTGTGAATCTGCAGATGCGGGAATTGGCTCTCACATGCGAGGCCGCAGGTGCGGCAATTTTTATGCAAAAGCGAAGAGGCCTAAACAGAAGATAAAATTGTGGGTTTTGAGGTTAATCTCATTTTTGGATTTGGAGCTCAGATTGGCGATTTTGGAGAGGAATTGTTCCACATGACTTGGGTTAAGTATTCTTGACTCACTTGTGAGTATATTTCATGAATTGATCTTCGTTTTCGGCGTTAGATTTTTTGATGTTTCAAAAGAAATCAGAGGAATTTTCTATAATTTCGTAAAATGAAATTTCGAGTTTTGAATACCGATTCGGAGTCGGAGTTGAATGAAATTAGTATGGTTGGACTCGTAATTGAATGAGTTGTCAGATTTTATGAGTTTCGCCAGGTTCCGAGACGTGGGACCCACTGTCGACTTTTCGAGCGAAGTTGAGAATTTTTATAAATTGTTGAATTGTAAGCATCTGAGTATAGTTTGATTACTTTGCACGTTGTTTGACTAGTTTCGAATCGTTTGACTTGGAATTGAGAAGATAGGAAGGCGTTCGAAGGTTGATACGCGCAGAGTGGAATTTCTGGAGCATTGTTTAGCATGCTCGATATTGGATTCGGCTTGTCTGAGGTAAGTAACAATTCTAAACTTAGAGATGAGGGTATGAACCCTGATTATACGTATTATGTGATTGTTTTAAAGGTGACGCACATGCTAGGTGACGGGTGTATGGGCATGCACCATAGAAATTGTGTCTCAATTGATTCCGTGTGAAGTCAAATGACTTGTTTTTTTCCCATGTATTTTCTATGTTAGAGAAACTGAATTGTGACTCATGTTAGAAATTATGCTTAGGCATATGCTGGTATTATTGGTACCAATTGAGGTCATTTCTGTTGTTGAATTTATTGATACATCATATCATCGTTTTTTTGGGCTGATCTTCATGATATTGTGAGCCCGAGAGACTTGAGAGATTGATGACTGAGTGAGGCAGAGGTCCTGATTGTGAGTGATGATTATGGGATCAGGCTGCACATCGCAGCAGGCCAGATTGGCTTATTATAACGCTTGATCTGAAGGAGCCACTCTGGAGACTACACCCCACAGTGAGCGCAGTGGATATTATATTTGGGATGGAGTTCCCTGGGCATGGAGTTACCATATATATTCACATTTGGGATAGAGTTCCCTGGGCATGAAGTTGCCCTATACGTTATATTTAGGATAGAGTTCCCTGGGCTAAATTGGCCCTGTACAGTACTGAGTAATTGAATGTCAGTTATTATGTGTATATATTTGGGATGGATCTTCCCTGGGCTGGATTGGCCATATACAGTACTGAGTGACTGTGTGCGAGTTGTCATTTATATTTGGGCTGGATCTGTCTTGTACAATGCCGAGTGACTGAGTGTGTTGAATATTGAGCGTGATGAGTGGAAATGCAAGACAGTGAGATTGAGTACTCAGAGAGTGTGAGTACATGAGTTCATCACTGTGCTGCATTGCATTAGACATGCATACTTGATATGTAGGCATAGAGAAGTATTTTTCCTCATCCCATTTCATAATGAAATTTCTTATCGATCGTTAAAGTTTTTGAGAAAAAACACATTTTTCAGACTTACTCATATTTTCGGTGATTAAAGATTTGAATTTTACTGTTATACTTGAAAAGAAAATATTTATTTTCCGAAATTGTATACGAGCTGAGCATTTTATTAATGAGTTACTACTCGTGCTGCTTTAATTTATATTGTTATGAGATGCTATTGGTTATTGGTGTGGACACTGACCTTGGTGCAAGCTCGTCACTACTTTCAACATAAGTTTAGGTTTGTTACTTATTGAGTACATGGGGTCGGTTGTACTCATACTACACTTCTGCACCTTGCGTGCAGATTTTGGATGTTGATGCTGTTGTACATGGCGTGAGCTAGCATTGAAGATGTACCTGCGATCCAATCACAGCTACCTCTTGTTCTAGGTAGCTTTAGAATTTTTAAATTTGTTCATGTATATTTCAAACAGATGACGTATTTTTATTGTTTCACACCAGCTTTGTAAATTCTAATCTTAGAAGCTCATGATTTGTACGACCAATCCTTTGGGAGTGTGTTAGATTCAGTTAAATATTAGTTGAATCGGATTGATACTTCATTGTTGGTTGTAAGTCAATAATTTTTCCGTCGCTGGTCTTGCTTGATGTTCTTTCCATTGTTAACTTATGTATATCTTGAACAGATTTCTATGTCTAGTAGGTGTCATTGTGTTGTTGAAAGTTGCATTTGCGTGGCGGGAGACTTCATGGTATACCTTCTTGACGTTCATAAGCCTCGGAGTCACCATCTTACTTCATTACGCCACTATTAAATTGTAATTCAAAATAGTATTGTGTTTAGAAATTCTAGTGTGTTTTAGTAGTGCTTATGACTCCATACTATCGATTTTGGGAAATGTATAACTATTGGCCGCTTGCGGCTATGTATGTCATTTAATAGTTTATGATAAATGATTAAATAGTTCAATTCTGTTATTAAATGAGCATGTGTTAGGCTTACCTAGTCTTAGATACTAGGTGCCATCATGATATCCTAAGGTGGAAAAATGAGGTCGTGACACAAACACACATGTGTGAAGCATAAAAAGGGGTAACGGGGTGCAATTATACAAAACGACCGATCGGGTCGTCACAATATTTTACTTCTTCTTTTTTAATTATAAAAATCAATTCATAAAAGCTCCTAACAAGAAAAATATTTTTTGGGTTTTGAAATTCACTTATTCATTTTTTTTTAAATGTGCGGGAAATCTAAAAGGACTTTCAAGGAAAGAAAATATTTTTGAATCTTTTATAAAGACTTCTAAGAAATATTTTTTGGGTTTTGAATTTTTCTTCTTTTTATTTCCGAAAGATAAACGAAAATATTTTTGGATTTTGAGTTTCTCTTTTTAACTCCGAAAGAAAATTTTCTGAAGAAATATTTTTAGATTTTGAGTTTTCTTTTCATTTTCGAAAGACTTCTAGGTGGGTAGGAGATAAGGCGCGGGATGTGGGCAGTTTCAAACTTTGGTATTCTGGGAGAGTGGGGGCAAGAACGGAGTATGTATCTTGGTTGATAAGGACCTCCGTGAACTAGTGGTGGAGGTTAGGAGGGTGAATGACAAGCTGATGACTATTAAGCTAGTTATTAGAGGTTTTAATTTGAACATAATCAGTGTGTATGCACCCCAAGCAAGCTTGGACGAGGAAGTCAAGAGGCGTTTCTGGGAGGATTTGGATGAGATGGTACGTGGTATCCCGCACACCGAGAAGCTTTTCATAGGAGGAGATTTCAACGGCCACATTGGAGCGACGTTTGGGGATATAATGATGTGCATGGTGGATTTGGTTTTGGAGATAGAAACTGTGGAGGAACGTCTCTGCTGGACTGTGCTAGAGTATTTAATTTGGTGATAGCAAACTCGAGTTTCCCGAAGAAGAGGGAGCACTTTGTCACCTTCCAGAGTTCGGTGGCTGAGACTCAGATTGATTATTTACTCTGCAGGAAGTTCGATAGAGGTCGTTGCACGGATTTCAAGGTCATCCCGAGTGAGAATCTCTCGAACCTTCATAGGCTCCTGGTCATGGACCTTCAGATCACAAGAAAGAGGAGGAAGAAGGCGATGTATAGCCAACATAGGATCAAGTAGGGTGCCTTAGCGGAAGCTAAAGTGCAGGAGTTGGGGGTCAAGCTGGTGACTATGGGGGCTTGGAGGAGTAGTGGGGACGCAAGCGCTATGTGGACCACGGCTGCGCAGTGCATTAGGGAAGCCGCGAGAGAGGTATTAGGGGTCACAAAGGGTTACTCTGGTGGTCACAAGGGAGACTGGTGGTAGAATGGAGAGGTATAAGGAAAAGTGAAAACCAAGAAAGCAGCGTATTTGAAGCTGGTGGAAAGTGTAGACGAGGAGGAAAAAAAGGAGAATATGGAGAATTATAAGTTGGCTAAGAAAGAGGCAAAGCAAGAATTACGGCGGCCAAGAACGCAACTTTTAGTCGTTTGTATGAGGAACTCGAGGGCCGAGGTGGAGATAAGAGGTTTTTCAGGTTAGCCAAGGTGTGAGAAAGGAAGGCACGTGACTTGGACCAAGTGAAGTGCATCAAGGACGAAAAAGGTAGAGTTTTGTTGGATGAGGGGTTTATCCGTCGGAGATGGAAGATCTACTTCCATAGTCTCTTGAACGAGGAAGGGGACAAGAGAATTGTACTGGGTGATTTGGAACTCTCTGGGAGTCGTTGTGACTTAGGTATTGTAGGCGGATTACAGTTGATGAAGTTGAAGGGGCTATGCGGAAATGATCAGGGGAAAAGTGACCGGGTTGGATGAAATGCCGGTGAAGTTTTGGAAGAGTACGGGCAAGGCAAGCTTGGAGTGGCTCACTAGGTTATTTAATGTCATTTTAGAACGAAGAAGATGTCAGAAAAGTGGAGGTGGAGCACAATGGTTCCTATATACAAAAACAAGGGTGATATCCGAAATTGCAATAACTATTGGGATATCAAGCTGCTTAGCCATACTATGAAAGTCTGGGAGAGAGTGTTAGAGCTAAGAGTGAGGAGGAGTGTGTCTATTTCTAAGAACTAATTTGGATTTATGCCACCATTTTCGACTACAGAAGCCATCCACCTTTTTAGGAGATTGATGGAGCTGTATAGGAAGAGAAAGGACTTGCATATGGTGTTTATCGACTTAGAAAAGGCGTACGATAAAGTTCTGAGGGAGATTTTGTGGAGATGTTTGGAGGCTAAAGGTGTAACCGTTGCCTACGTTAGGTTGATTAAGGACATGTATGATGGAGTAAAGACCCGAGTGAGAATGGTGGGTGGGGACTCGGACCATTTTCCAGTTATGATGAGGTTGCATCAGGGGTCGGCACTCAACCCTTTTTTGTTTGCTCTGATGATGGATTACTGACGCGCCACATCCAAGGGGAGGTTCCATGGTGCATGCTATTTGTAGATAATATTGTATTGATTGACGAGACGCGAGACGGTGAACGTGCAATTAGAGATATGAAGGAAGACCCTGAAATTTAAAGGTTTCAAGTTGAGCAGGACCAAGACAGACTTGGAGTGTAAGTTCAATGGCGAGATTTAATGAGGGGAGGAGAGGTGAGGCTGTACTTGCAGTTTATCCCTAGGAAAGGGAGTTTTAAGTACCTTGGGTCTATTATTCAGGGAGATGGGGAGATTGATGAAGATGTCACACATCGTATTGAGTGGGATGGATGAAATGGAGACTCGCTTCGTGTGTTTTGTGTGATAAGGAGGTGCCACCGAAACTTAAGGGTAAATTTTACAGAGTGGTGGTCAGACCAACGATGTTGTATGGGGTGGAGCATTAGCCAGTCAAGATCGCTCATGTCCAGAAGATGAAGGTAGGAGAGATGAGAATGTTGAGGTGGATTTGCGGGCACACCAAGTTAGATAGGATCAGAAATGAGGTTATTCGTCACAAGGTGCGTGTGGCCCCTATCGAGGACAAAATACGGGAAGCGCGAATTAGGTGGTTTGGTCATGTAAGGAGGAGTAGCACAGACGCCCCGGTGAGGAGGTGTAAGAGATTGACATTAGAGGGCCTACGGAGAGGTAGAGATATGCCAAAGAAGAGGTGGGGAGAGGTGATTAGGCAAGACATGCAACTTCAGCTGACCGAGGACATGACCCTTGATAGGAAGGTATGGAGATCGAGCATTAGGGTAGTAGAGTAGGTGGTCTAGAGTGTTCAAAACAGTAGTATTGGCACGTAGTCTCGCTTTCTGTTGGTAGTACATTTTTATGACTAACCATTATTTTCTTTCATTGTTGATCACCGTACTATCTTGTTATTTTTATTCTGCTTTTATATAGCTTTTTGGTATTGTCCCTTCTTGTTTATATTTTCATTAATGTGGTGCTTATGCTTTTCTGAGTCGAGGGTCTATTGGAAACAGCCTCTCTATCCTCACAAGGTAGGGGTAAAGTCTGTGTACACACTACCTTCCCTAGATCCCACGGTGTGGGATAATACTGGGTATGTTGTTGTTGTTGATTTTCATTTTCGAAAGAAACGTTTCTAAAGAAGAAAGAAACCTTTTTGGAACTCAATCAATTTTTTTCCAAAAATTTTGTTAAAATTTCTGAAAGAAAACTAATTTAATTAAAAAATAAATTGGAATTTTGAATTTAATGTCTCAAAGAATGAATTGCTGGAAAATATTTATGAATTTTCTCTTCTTTTTTTTGAAAGTTAGGGCGGACCCTAGGAAGGTTGCCTATGTATCTCAGATCCGATGAGAATCAGAGCCGCGTAGTTCGTAATGCTTTCAGGGGACTGGATGACACTTTTAAAAATTCGGGCTTATTTTGTAAACCTCATTTTTCGGAATAAAAATCTGACCACTTTGGATTTTTCAAATATCGAAATTTTTTGGAAATCACGTAAATTTCTCTTTCCTATTTTTCTTGATTTTCCCCCTATTTTAGCTGCCAGTCAACATGGAAACCAGATCAAACAAACGCACAAGTAGCACATAAGTTCCATAAGGATGGTCTTGCAATGTCGGGTACAACTATTCTAGATGGACCCAACCCCTGTATTGAGTCCCCTAAGTCAAATGCACGTGATGCAAACAAACGTTCCTACTAGAGATCCGGCATGAGGTTATGTTATTCTAGGTTTGAACCCAAGGGAGAGTGTTTTAGACCCGGCTTACCCAAGCGGACAGCTCAAGCTGACGTGGGAGCGACATACCGGGAGCACGAAAGACTACCCGACCTATTTACTGAATTAACCCCTTTCTAATTGGTATGACCTCTAACAGAAAGAGCGAGCCACGCGCACATGTACACTAATAAGTTTAGAAGACTCAAAAGGGAGGCGTAAGAAGGCAGTTTAATACAGTTCAAATAATATCAATGCTGTAAATAAGCGGCATTTAGCAGATTAGGCCCACAAACAGTAATATTATATAATTAATAAAGCCAAGTATAGATCATATTACAAGCTCGAATTCAGAACCCTGAACCAAAAGTTCTAGATTCTTTTCTCCAGCAGAGTCGCCATAGCTGTCACACTTCCTTTTTACGGGGAAAGGAATTTTTCATTTTAAGTGACATTATTGGAATGAGATTATTTGTTTTAATTTATAGAGTCGCCACTGGAATAACTATTTACAGCATCCCAAGTCGCCAATTATTTTAAAATCCCAATTCAAGGAAGTTTGACTCTGTTTAAGTCTGCGAAACACAGAAGAGGGGATAAGGAATTCTATTAACCCGGGAGAAGGTGTTAGGACGTCTCAGATTCTGTGGTTTTAACATGATTATTTTAGGAATGTGGTGCTGTTTGCAAGAAGTTCAATTCGGTTTGTTTGGTGATCGATTATTAATTTAGTGCCAGCGACAACTAAATCAATATAACTTCGGTTGGATTTAGGTTTTTGTTCGGTCTATTATGACTCTGGTGCTATTAATTAGCAGGTCTAGTTTAACGAAGATGAAAAGATTTTCTCCTAAATTGGGGAATGAGTGTTCTTTCCATTTGATTATTTTATACCCTTGTTTAATACAATGGATTCAAGTTCGTAATTATGTACTTATCAGAATATGCAATCCAGAATCAAAGAAGTTTGAGTTCTCATAGCTTTGAACTTATGGGCTACTTGAATAAAACCTTTTCTTGAAGCACCAAACAATAATGTCATACTTTCAATTTAATTTTTAAATACGTACATACAGTTTTACACAATAATTGAAATTTTTATCTAATTTTATTTAAAACATAACCTTTTATTATTACAGGTTAAACAAACTGTTCTGCATTATATCAATTATGACAAACGAATCAAAAGACATCTTGTTTGAGTATTTCACGCTTAGTGCAGTCATCCATATAGACAGAATCTGTATATTGTCTCTGATTTGGAATGTACTCCCATAGAACTAATAATTCTTTTCCATGGAGAAGGGAAAAAAATGGTTTATAGGAACTGCCATCATAACAGTAATTAACTAAAATCAGAGAAAATGAAACCCTAAAAGGACCAAATGAAACAGTCTCGTGCCTTCAAGATAAATCCAGCAAACTTGAACTCAATTCTAACCACAGGTCTAGTTAGTCAAAAGTATTAGCAGCCATTTATCAACAAACTGGCAGAAACATTTCAGCTTTTAAAGCTTTGCTATTGCACATTGTTTTAAAGAATAACAGAGACAATTAACATTTTGACACTCAACTTAAAAATTGAAGTTTTGTCCTCTTATGGGTCGTTTGGTTGAAAAGAAGTTATTCCATGGGAATAAAAAAAAATACTACAATCTCGGGATAAATAGTTCTAGAATTAATTATACCGCAATTTTTTACCAATCAAACATAAGATAACTCTCTTAAATTTAGTCCCAAAATTAATTATTCCTTATCCCTCATACCTAACGAGCTCTTAGTTCTCACGGTTTCCATCTGGGCAGAAACATCAAACATTTCAATTTTAACATACAATTGCATCATACATTCCATCTGGGTAGAAACATTTCATCCATCCATCAAAGTTCAAACACAATATCTGGCAACTCAAACACATAATACTGATATCATAAAAGCCATAGTAAGTCTAACAAAATAGTGATTATCACAAAAGCCACAAAATAAGTCTTATAAAAGGTCACCGAATAACACCAAGTGCCATAACCATATTTAAATAGTTAAATACGAATCTCCAACCTTGGACGAAGGAGGAGATACTTCTCAATATGTTTCATTAAACCAAAAGTGCCATTAACCTTTAGATTAAAATTATAAACTCGATACCACAATAATGCACTTAGCTTTGCACCCTTCATTTTCTTCAACAATCTTAAAATGTTCCAAAATAGACGATCTAGCTTTAGGACCGCAAGATATGGTTGAACCTACAAATTAAAAACAAGATCACAGGTTAAATACAATCTTTTTAACTAATAAATGACAAAAGGATATCACAAAACAAGCAAATCTTTAAACTTAGCACTTGACTAACTTTCATCCCTTTCAACAATGCAAGTTTTTCTTTCACTATTTGCCATATCTAAATCAACAGTAATACCCTGCTAAACCAAGAAACCTCCGGATCTCCATAGCTGAAGACGGTCTGGGCCAACTCTGCACTGCTTCAATCTTCTTCAGATCTACCTTGATCCCCTCACTCGACATTATATGGCCAAAAAATGCAACTAAATCAAGCCACAATTCAGACTTTGAAAATTTTGCATATAAATTCTTTTCTCTAAAGGTCTGAAGCACGGTCCTTAAGTGCTGCTCAAGATCCTCCCTGCTCCGGAGTACACCAGAATGTCGCTAATAAACACAATGACGAATGAGTCAAGATATGGCTGAAATAAGATGTTCATCAAGTGCATAAATGATGCTGGGGCATTGGTCAGCCTAAATGACATCACAAGAAACTTGTAATGACCATACCGAGTCCTGAAGGCAGTCTTCGAGATATCTGGCTCTCGAATCTTTAACTAATGATAGCCCGAACACAAGTCAATCTTGGAGAACACCCTGGCACCCTGTAGCTGATCAAAGAGGTCATCAATGCGTGGTGATGGATACCTGTTCTTCATTGTAACCTTATTCAACTGACAATAATCAATACACATCCGCATAGAACCATCCTTCTTCTTTACAAATAAGACTGGAGCACCCTAAGTCGGCACAGTGGGCCGAATGAAGCCCTTATCAAGCAACTTTTGCAACTGCTCCTTTAGCTCTTTCAACTTTGATGTGGCCAGGTGATACGGTGGAATAGAAATAGGCTGAGTGCCGGGTAATAAATCAACGCCAAAATCGACATCCTTATCGGGCGGTATGCTCGGAAGATCCACCGGAAAATACATCTGGATAATCCCTCACTATTAGAACTGACTCCACGGTAGGAGTATCAAGACTGACATCCCTCACGAAAGCTAGATAAGCATTACACCCCTTCTCAACCATACGCTGAGCCTTTAGAAATGAGATAACCCTGCTAGGAACATAATCTAAAGCACCTCTTCACTCTAACCGTGGCAATCTTGGCATAGCCAACGTCACGATCTTAGCGTGACAATCGAGAATAGCATGACCAGTCCAATGCCCAAAATAATATCAAAATCTACCATACTGAGCAACAATAGATCAGCTTTAGTCTCAAAACCCCTCCCGAGAACAACTAAACACCACCGATACACACGGTCAACAACAATATAATCTCCCACAGGTTTGGACACATAGACAGGAGAACTCAAAGAATCACAGGATACACCCAAATACGAAGTAAAATAAGATGACACATAGGAATAAGTGGAGCCTAGATCAAATGACTAATGCATCTGTATGACAGACCGGAACAATACCTATGATGACTGAATCGGATGCAACTGCCTCCGTCCTAGTAGGAAGAGAATAATACGTGGCCTGGCCTCCCCCCCTAGAGCATAATACCTGATCGACCACCACCTCGAATTGGCTGTGCAAGTGGAGTGGCAACTGGTGCGGTAACCATAGCCTGAGGACCCAGTGGAACACATGGAGCCTGAGTAGTCTGTGGAGGTGCATCCCTCCTGAGTCTGAGGCAATCCCTCACTATATGACGAGTGTGACCACACTCAAAATAGGCTCTCGGAGGATGTGGCTGTTGTGGCTGGCTCGGGCCCGATCAGCTGGACTGACCGCTAAAAGCACTCCGTGCAGGAGGTGCACTAGACAATGGCGGTGCATAATAGGAAGCCTGAGGCCTAGGAGTGGCCCGAATACCGCTAGAAGCTGGAAGTGCTAAATGAACAGGGCGATTCACATAACCCCTACCATGATGAGCTGAAACAGGGGTACGGGTACCAGTATATGTGCCATAATCTCGAGTCCTCTTGGCCTCCCTCTCCTCTCTCTCCCGGACCCACATACCTTCCAGTCTCATAGAGTTCCTCATTACTTGCTGGTAATGCGATGTCCATCTCCAACTCTCTGGCTATGCTAAATCTGATACCAGGGTTCAGCCCCTCAATGACGGACTCGCTCTCTAACAGTAGCAACCAAGCCTGGTGCATGCTTAGCCAAATCACTGAACTTGACCGCGTACTCCGACATGGTCATAGAACCCTGGCGCAACTACTCAAACTCTGCGCGATATGCATCTTTGAGACTCTGGGGAACAAACTCCCTCAAGAACATATCTAAGAACTGAGCCCAAGTGAGTGAAGCTTCCTCGGCCGGACTACCCAACTCATATTCTCGCCACCACTGATAAGCCGCTCCCTTAAGCTGGTACATAGTGAAAGCAAACCCACTAGACTTCACAATACCCATAGTACGGAGGATAAAGTGGCACTCCTCAAGAAATCCCTAGGCACCCTCTAACGCCAAACCGCTGAAAGTAGGAGGGTGGTACTTCTTGTACCTCTCGAACCTGAGCTGCTCCGCCTCAGAAAATGCTGCACTAACCTCGGGTTGAACTGGGCCAACCGGATGCACTGGGATGACCTCTAGGACCTGGTCAACTTGTACCTGCTGCTCTAGGGTATGGGCGGCGGGAGTCTGTGCTCCTCCCCCGGCCTGAGATGTGGCAGGAGCAAGTGGGATCAACCCTGCCTGAGCTAATGTGCAGAACATGCTCAAAAACTGGGCGAGAGTCTCCTGGAGTGCTAGTGCAGTAACAGGCGTCTCAGGTGCCTGCTCTCCAACTAGAGCTACTAGTGGCTCCTCTGTAGCAGCTCGTGCAGGTGCTCTGGCTACACCACATGGACGTCCTCAGCCTCTACCCCGGGCCCCGGCCTCTCACGTCTTTAGCAGGAGGTGCGGGTGTCTGGTCATCTGATCTGGCTGTACGTGTCCACACCATCTGTGAGAGAATAGAAAGACAGAAATTTAAAATTTCAAAGTCAACAATTTCACACGATAAGGAATCAAAGAAGCGTATATTTTCCTAATAGTTCCATATCCTCCCGAAGATAAGTACAGACGTCTCTATACCGATCCGTGAGACTCTACCAAACCTGCTTGTGACTCATAACACATATGAACCTAGAGCGATACCAACTTGTCGCGACCCCAAATTCTCTCCGTAGAATATTGTGACGGCACTTAGTCTCTAAGACTAGGTAAGCCTAACAATATGCGAAAATATTAAATAAAACTTAGAATCTCCAAACTCCAATAACTTCATAAATAGAATCTATAAACACAATGCGTTACAGCTCCCCAAAAGCTGGTGAAATATAAGTCACAAGCTCTAGATACAGTGCTGGACAATCCTATACATCACCGTCTATAGGAGTATAAAGAAATAAGGAAGAACATGATAGAAGGGGACTCCGAGGACTGTTGGACGCGGGCAGGTGTACCTTGAAGTCTCCAATAGCAAGCTCAACGCGCTAGTGCTAGGACTAATAAGATGTACCTGGATCTAAACAAAAACATATGCAGAAGGCGTAGTATGAGTACATCACAACGGTACCCAGTAAGTACCAAGCCTAATCTTGGTAGAGTAGTGACGAGATCAGGTCAAGGCCCTACTGGAGATAACAAGAAACAAGACGATAGATATAATCGTTTAATGATAATGACAAAGGAAAGGAAACAAATAAGGAATTTACGGAAAGTTAACAACACAGAATCAAGACAGTTAATACAACACGAAAAGAAACAAGGATTTACACGTTAAGGAAACGAACAACCAAGGCAAAATTACATCAAATAAAGAAAAAATCAACAAGGGCCACTACTGTGGTACTGCCTCATAGTCCCAAATCATAAAAGTAACTCACAGTCTTTCCTTATATCACCGCGGGAGCCTTTACATTTAATTTTGAAAATCATTTTCCCGAAATAGCAACCCGCGTTTTAGCCCACCTTATCACACCGCATGGCTTCTAGTAGTTTCCCTACTAGACACACGTATTAAGCCCACCTTATTTCACCGCATGCGTTTCAATGCTCAGACCTAATACCACCGCATGCGTATCAATAGTAACAACTGCACAATAGAAACCTCGTGCAAATAGTAACAACAACTGCACGACAGAAACCTCGTACAAACAACCAAACAATCCTCTCAACAATAACACGAATGCCAAAAACATAAATCAATAAAATAATATTTCACAACTTACACTTTGCCTCAATAAAAACCACGGCCTTTGCAACTCAACATCAAACTCAACAGCAAGGTATTTCAAGGATAGCAAATTTCAAGTAAAGAATCCCATAGTTAAATAATGAATACGAATATAAGAAAGCAAGTAATTCAACTAACATGTAGTACAAGTTGCAAATAAGAGATGACAAATAGACATGTGAAATTAGACTAAACATGGTGGCTATAACATGCTAAAGTAACTCAATTAAATCATGAAAAAGAAACTACGTGGCTAAAATTGAAATTTCAATATTTAGCCCGTGTACGCACTCTTCACCTTGCGTACACGGCCTCCACATATCACAATTGGCACATCAGTACCAAATCCTAAGAAAACTTTCTCCTACACAAGGTTAGACAAATCACTTACCTCAAACCACGCCAAATCAATCAAGTAGAAGGCCTTTCCCTCGATTTTGCAACTCAGAATGGCTCGAGTCTAACCAAAATAATTTCATACTACAAATATAAGTATAGAAAATTAATTTAAATAATAAAATTATAATTTTAGCAAAGAATTGAAAAACCGCTCCAAAAAGTCACCCCGGGTCCGCGCCTTGGAGCCCGACTAAAATTACAAAAACAGAACACTCATTCGATATCAAGTCCAACCATACAAGAATTACTCAAATCCGACCTCATTTCGTCTTTCTAAACTCAAAAATATAGCCTAAGAAGTTCTATCACTTTTCCCCAATTTTTTCAATCCAAATCCCTAATTACATGATAAAATCAATGATAGATTAGTGGAATTTAATCAAAATCGAGTTAAGAACACTTACCCCAAAAATCCCTCTTATAATCCCTCGAAATATCACCTCAAACCGAGCTCTCTGAGTCCAAATTGTGAAATATGAAATAAACCCTCCATTTCAAACTTAAGTTCTGCTGCACATCGCAATTGCGGAATATCCTTCGCGATCGCGAAGAAGAAAACAAGGCTGCCCCCGAAATTGCCTTCGCGAATGCGGTTGACTCCACGCGAACGCGAATATCTGATACACAGACCTATGGTTCGCGTACATGCCCACGCGATCGCGAAACACAACTTCGCGTGACCCTGCTGCCTTACTTCCTTGTACGCGAACGCAATCAGCTCTACGCGTTCGATCGCGATCGCGACTCTCTCTCGGCGAACACAAAGAGTAAAAACAAACAATCCACAAAAATCCCTTCTCAATCTTGGACCTAACCTCGCGATCGCATTGAAGGAAACCAGACCTGAGAAAACCAGCAGCTTCAACTATTCCTAAGTGATCTGAAATGCGTCGAATATGGTCCGAATTACACCCGAGGCACTTGGGACCTCAACCAAACATACCAACAAGTCCTAAAACGTTATACGAACACGCTCGAAGCGTTCAATCACATCAAACAACACTAAAATTACGAATCACGCATCGATTCAAGCCAAAGAACTTATGAACTTCCAAATTCCGAAACCAACGGCGATTAATACCTAAACAACTCTGATTGACACCAAATTTTGCACAAAAGTCATACATGATATTACGGACCTACTCCAACTTCTGGAATCGAAATCCGATCCCGATATCAAAAAGTCCACTCCCGGTCAATCTTTTCCAAAATCTTCCAACTTTTCAACTTTTGCCAACTAACGCCGACACGACCTACGAACCTCCAAATCAATATCCGGATACGCTCCGAAGACGAAAATCACCCTACGAAGCTATTGGAATCGTTAAAACTCGATTCCGGAGTCATCTTCACATGAGTCAAACCACGGTCAACTCTTACAACTTAAACTTCCAACTTAGGGACTATGTGTATTATATCACTCCAAAACTCTCCCAAACCCGACACCAAGCACCCTGACAAGTCATGTATCCACAATATAACATAGAGGGAGAATAAATTAGGGGATCGGAGCTAAAATATTCAAAACAATCAGCCGAGTCGTTACACAAATCTTCTTCAATATTAATAGGAGTACATTCGCATCTAAACCAATCTTGAACACAAACAAGACTTTGCACCAACCGAGGAGTCAATGAACTCCTACAAGAATGCGACCATCGGTGTTAAATGCACATTCCAATGCCACACTAGAAATTGAATGACCAATACATCACGAGCTACCTCAAAAAGAACAAAGAATCTAGGTGAATTAAGTTTCCATCAATCTAAGATTTTAAAGTCATCAGAATCAGACACGGGCTCTTGTTCTTCACTAATATATCTTTCCAAATCCAATTTAGCACCTGCACTTACAGAGTCTTCCTTTTGTCTCTTTAATTGAAGCTTTGTTCTCATAGCCACACTCTCGCTAGATGTATCAGATGTGTCATTAGATGAAGTAGATGTAGATGATTGAAGATGATATTCTCTTGAATATTTTTGTTGATACTCTCTAAACAAAGAAGTCATATAAGCATCCACGTCAACATTTATTTTCTTTCCTTTTTAATCCCCAAACATTTCTTCAAGTGCAAAACCAACATACTTTAATTTGTTACGGGGATCTAAATACAAAAGCAATAAATATCATTTTATTCAGCTTTTCGGGTTCACCCCAATATTTCTTAAACATTACTTCCATCCTCACTGCCATCTTACTCAAACTAGTATCTTCACTTGCCAAACAAGCTTTTAAATGATTATCAAGTTCACATATATCCTCAAAATGATAATTAGAAGTGACAAAATGTGAACCTCAAACTTTTTCGGTGAGCTCATGAAATCTTTCGAGAAACTTTATCACATTTCTCACATTCACCCAATCATCACATTCAAGTAGACCTACAATCTTCCCATCTTCACAAATATGAGAACAAAGATAAGTAAAAAATTTATCATCAAAAAATGAAACTTATCAAAGGCATTCTCAAATTTTTGGCGCTGCATCCAACATCAAGTAGGTAGAATTCCACCTAGTAGGAACATCTAAACACAATATTTTGATAAATTCTATCTTTTGATGTGGACAACACTCCTTAAACTTTAAGTTCCTTTGAGGTGATGATCTCACATACCTCAATTTGTCTAATATGTTTAACAGAAACATCGATTTCTTTTAAATCATCTTGCACAATTAGATTAAGTATGTGAGCCATGCACCTCACATGAAGATTCTTACCACTCTTCGAATTAGTTTTCCACATATCTAATTGTTTAGCCAATTCTTTGATCGTTATATCATTGAAAGAAGTATTATCAACCGTAACAGTGAATACCTTGTCTAATTTCCATTCAAGCAAACAACTACCGATAACTTTCGCCATCTCATCACCCTTATGACTAGAGATAATGATAAAATTTAGTATTCTTTTATGCAACACCCAATCTCTATCAATAAAGTGACCAATCAGATACATATAATTTATTCGTTGTAATGAAGACCATGTGTCGGTGGTAAGGCAAATTTTTTGTTTTATATCTCTGAAATTCTTCAATAGTTTTAGTCTTTCTTCACCATAAACTTGAAAACAACCCTCGTAATTATTCTACGAGAAGGAACATAATACAAAGGTTGGGCGGTACTCATGAATTTTTTAAAGCCTTTCTTTTCAATAAAACTAAAAGGTAGTTCCTCTGTAATTATCATCTCAACTAAAGCCCTCCTAACTAGTTCTTGATCAAATTTTCATAGCACTCCCCCCTTTGTTTGCCCATCTACTTTGAAAGACAATTGTGTTCGAGTACTATCAAGAATATTCTTCAGCATTTTTGGACACTTCTTTAAATGAGTATTCAAGGATGTTGTTTCATTCAATCGTGTATCAGCCTTATAATCATGACCATAATATTCACACTTTGCTCTATCAGCTCCATTTCCATCTTTAAGGTTTTCAAAATGATTCCAAGCTTCCGATCTAGATTGTATGGATTTTCGTTTTTTGGACCTTGACTAGTTTGAACTGAATTTGTAGGTGAAGAAGTTGGCTCACTTTCAGTTGAACCCACCTCACTACTCTACTTTCAACTTCTGGTGTCTACAGAAAATTGAATGAAAAGAGAATTAAAAAATGTAAACTAATATAAATAACAAAAACTCAACAACATTATATTAAGGAACTAATTAAAGTCTCTAACACCAATAATACAATGAAGTAGAACTCTCAGATCTTGTAATTTCTATTTCAAAACTAGAAAAAAAAAACTTACGTGAAGAAGAAGAAGAAAGAGGGGATTGGCGAAGAGCAGTGGCCATTGGAGTAACAGCGAAGGCCAGCCAATCAGCGGATGAGCAGCGGCAGTTGAAACTCGAAAGATAATAAGAGTTGTGGCAGCAAAAATGAAGTGAACTCTAATATCTGATGAAATGGCCCCTTCGATAATATTAAAGACTAAAGTCAATTATTATTTACTCATTTACTTGTTTTTTTTTTTTAACGATAATTGATAGTAGGGCTACTGGGTCCAAACTCCAATTTGGGCTTTCAAGAGTCCTCCATATGTTCTAGCTCATATTAGTAACTATCAATTATTATTATTATTTCATATAACATAGTTCGATTTTTCGGTTAACTGAACAACCGAGGCACCAAAATCATAAATCATATCAAACACCAAAATTTAACAATTTGTAAACTGCACACCGATCGAATAACCAATTAAATCGAAATCGAACTATCAAAATTTACAGTTTGACCGGTATTATGCCCATCCCTAGGTCACTGTACAATCACAACTTGGCTTGATTATCTTATTACGACGTATTTTAAACCTATGTATATTTTTATCCTTTACCGATTTTAATTACTTGATTATTTGATTTATGGAATTATTTTTTGAAACGGATCACGTATGTGTGAATTCATTTTGTTTATTGTGCCAAAACTCATGTCACGTGTACGTGTACACAATTGATAACACTTTATTATTATAATTGTTTTTACCAAAGATGCGCGAATGCATACTTTGATTTATTTTTGGGATCATAATTATGTCATGCGAACGTGTACATAATCACGATAGTAGATTAAAAGTGTGCCTAAAGCAAACTACGATGTTCATGAGTTGTTTGTTTTCCTAAAATTTGAGATTACATGGGAGAGTTTGAATATTATGGAATGAATTATTGTCAATAAGATATACAATTAATTAAATAAAGTTCAAGTTATTGATGATTTATTACTCACTAGAAAACTGAATTTATTTACATATTTGATAATGTTTAGGAGATACTCAATTTTAAGATGGGCGGTCATTTATCGACCAAGGTGCTCACATGCTTTATTATTATCCTGTTGGGTCCTGGCGAATCAGATAAGAGGGGAGGATGGGCATAAGCAATAGGCTCGAATCCTCTTAATCCTTTGGATTATTAAAGCTTACATGCGAACAACAGTGAATCCAGCTGAAGTTGGCATTATGGACGGTGGTATTGGACTCTATGTTCTTTTAATCTTGGGCCCAAAATCAGGCCCTATGTAGAATTCCAAACTACAGTTACAGCACTAATCATGGACATTAGCCATTACTCTAAGTCTGCTAAATTCAAAACATGTTACATACAATGAGAACACAATTTGCATGTACATTCTGGCCTAAACTAGAAAGAGTTCAATGTTTATTGCAGTAGCCACTTTAATTGCACTAGGTAATAAAATACATTCTGCTCAAACTAACAGTATATTTACAAACATTGTCATGACCCAAAATCTACTATGGACCGTGATGGTGCCAAGCGTCATCGTTAGGCAAGCCAACACTTAATTATTTATTTTATTATTTTTAAAATCAGGAATCTTATTTAGATAGAGAGGTCAGCGCATTAAAATAAATCGTAGTCACGTACAGTTTAGTTAAAATAATAAGTAAAAGTGTATCAATGTAAGACGATCCATAACCAAATTCTAGAATATCCTCAAAACCCGGTGTCACAAGTGCAGGAGCATCTACTAGAAGGTACAATAACAATACAACATCTGTCTGAAATACAAGTTAGACAAGAAAATGTAAAAAATTCTGATGGAGACTTTGTATGCTGCGGATAAAACCATGAGATGCAGCTCACCGTAAAGTCCCCGCAATAGTTGCGCCCTTGCGCCCAAAAGACCACTAGAAATATATATCCCTGTACAATAAGTGCAGAAAGTGTAGCATGAGTATGTAAATCAGCGCGTACCAAGTAAGTATTTAACCTAACCCCGGAGAAGCAGTGACAAGGGATCGACATCGACACTTACTAGTGGTCCAATAAATCAAGTAGAATAGAAAGTAAACAAGTATGAGGCATGGTAAACAAATAGTATAAACAAATTTAGGTACGTGGTATGATCCTCCTCTGAACAGTAAACATAAGCTTTCAATTATCGGTTACCTCCTCAACCGGAGTATATATATATATATAAAATAGTCCCCGCCGGATAGGTAGTCGCAATCCAAATTAGGAAAACTCACGGATAAACTGGCTTCTTGTCAAATATTACACACGATTATGCCGAGGCAAACGGCCCGATCCCATAAGAGTATTTCATGAAGTTGCCGAGGCGAACGGCCTGATCCCATAAGAATATGATACTACCGAGGCGAACGGCACGATCCAATAAGAATATGTACATAATCTTGCCGAGGCGAACGGCCCGATTCCATAAGAGTGTGTTACATAATCCTGCCAAGGCGAACGGCCCGATCCCATTAGAATAAGAAGCTTTAACGGGTTCTTGACCCCACTCACAATTATACGTGTGAGTTATGAAATTTAAGGAAGCTTTTCGATGGAAACGCACAACGTGGGAGAACTTCGTAGGGGAAAACACAATTATTCCGCGGCTAATCAAGTAGCTCGTCAAACCTCTACAATAGCGAGTCTGCACTCTACGCAATCCTAGTCTCAGGTTATAACGTGAAATCAAGGAATTAAACGGACAAGGATAACTCAAATAGTACAATTAAAGCATGGCGTGAACCTAAGTATACCCGAACATAATCAGAAATTCTAGCATACGCACGGACACTCGTCACCTCATAAGTGCGCAGCTCCCACAACATGTAGCATATAACAAGAACAACACCTTCGAGGTAAATTCTCCCTAACAGGGTTAGACAGGAGATTTACCTCACTCTGAAGTTCCACAACCGACTCCAACGCCTTTCTAACACCTCCAACTGATGCTCGTCGATCCAAAACTAGTCAAACAATGTGCAAATCAATCAAACTATACCCCAATGCATATACCATAACAATTTATAATGATTCTCAACTCCGTTCGAAAAGTCAACAAAGTCAACCCTCGGGCCCACGTGCCCGGATTTCGAAAATTTTTAAAGATAAACATTACCCATAACATTACGAACTCAAATATAAAATTTATTTCTAATTCTACTTCCAAAATTATGGTCAAAATCCAAAATTATCAATTCTAGGTTTTTTTCAAAATCACACAATTTTTCACGAATTTCCATGTTAAATCCTTATGAAATCCTTGAAACTAACTTACAATATGTGGGAAGTACTTACCTTGAAATAGTTGATGAGAATCCCCTCTTGAAGAGCTCCAAAAATCGCCCAAACCAAATGAAAAATGTGGGAGAAATGGGCTAAGTCTCGAATTAAAAGCACGCCATTGCCTAGCGACTTTCGCATTTGCAGTAAAATAACCCCTTCTGCGGCTCCGCACCTGCGGAAAAATTTCGCAGGTGCGGCTCCAGCTCAAGCCAGCAGCCTCCGCTTCTGCGGCACTAGGCCTTCTTGTCCAATTCCGCTTACGTGACCGCACCTGCGGCCACTCCTTCCGCAGGTGCGATGACACCAGTCTTAAGAAACAAAACACTTCCTCAAATCCAAATTTCAATCCTTTTCAAACCCGAGGCCCTCGGGACCTCATCGAAACGTACCAAAACATCCCATAACATAATACGAACTTATTCGAAGCCTCGAATCACGTCAAACAACATCAAAATTACGAATCGACGATCGAAACCTTCTCAAACTTTCAAATGTTCAAACTTCGATGAACGCATCTGAATAACACTTAAACTTTCTGGAATGATGCCAAACTTTACGCAAAAGTCATAAATCACAATACAAACCTATTCCAAGGCTCAGAGCCTCAAACGGACATAAATAACACCAAATTCCACTTCAAATCAAACTTAGAAATTTCTAAAACCTTCTAAGTGTTAACTTTCCACAATAAGTGCTGAAATGCTCCCGGACCACTCGATACTCAACCCGAACATACGCTCAAGTCCGAAATAATCATACGAACCTGTTGGAACCCTCAAATCTCGATTTCGAGGTCTTTTATCAAAAAGCCAACTATTCCAACTTAAACCTTCCGAATTGAGAATTTTTCTTCCGAAACAACTCCAAAATTCCCGAAATTCAACTCCGACCATGCGTAAAAGTCGTAATACATGAAGTGAAGTTACTCATAGCCTCAAATCGCAGAATGACACGCTAGATCTCAAAACAACCGACCGGGTCATTACAAACATAAACCCTCATATGTGCACCCTGATCTTAAGCTAACAAAATTCCAATCGTTCAACTTCGAAATCTATTATGATAAAATACATTCTTGTTCAAAATTCATATTACAGTCCAAACATAAGAACTTGTACTTGATGCAGGCCAACTTAATCAAGCTACGTTCATGCCATCAATGTTGGATAAGACAAGACTTGGTTAGCCTTGATTTAGGCGTTGGTGATTGGCCTTAGTGAGGCGTGTGATGTTGATGTAACACATTTGTGTTTATGTTGTATTATTGGTGTTGCTATGGAAGATATTGATTCTTACTTGGGGGTCCTGCATGGCCATTCTTTTTACTTAGCCAAATTATGCCTTTTTGTTAGTTATTTGTTTCCTAGTTGATTTAGGACAAGGCTCATTCATTATAAGCCTAACGACTTCATTATTTTCAGCACCTAATTTTGATATTGAATACAAAAATTGGCAGCAACTTTGCTCCAAACTCGTGTGCTTTGAATTTGTCCAATTTTTGGTGTGGTTCCAAATTGAACTCGTTCCTTTGTTTGATCCAACAGTTTGCAAGACCATCGTTGTCTTGAGGGTTGTTCATATAGTATAGGTACTCCATGACTTCATCAAGAAGGTAATTAGACTAATTCCTACTTATTGTCTTGATAGTTCATTGAGCGTCTTACTTCTATCATTTTATCTTGTTTTCCGCATTTTTTATATTGCATCAGTTGGTATTAAAGCTTGGAAAGGTTTGTTCTTACAGTCCCAATCCTGTTCTTCCTGCCTTAGTTTTAGGTTCTTTCTTTAATTTTGTTTTTGATATAAAAAAAAAAAGAAGAAAAAAAAAATAGAAACCTAGTTGATTGAAGTTGTTGAATCATCTAGGAATTGAAATCTTGAAGTTGATTGTTAAAGAAACATTCTTGAATTGAATCTTGAAGTTCTTGATCGTTTAAAATCGTTAATCTTGAAATCTTGAAAAACCTAGTTGGAATCTTGAAAGAACACATTTAATCTTGAAAATCTTAAAGTTCTTGGATGCCAAGTTGTTGTTCTTGAAAGTACTACACGTGAATCCTAAGAATCTTGAAGTTCTTGGAAATAAATTTATAATTCTTGAAGCAATTTGCGTTGTTCTTTTGAAGGGGATCTTGAATATTCAAACGTTCTTAACAAGATTGCATTGGATTCTTGAAGTTCTTTAATATTAACTTGTTGTTCTTGAAAGTGTTCTTGAAAGATTTCTTGAATGTGTAAGAGGGGCGAGAATTTGGAGAAGGAGGAGGAACAAGAAATCCTAATTCTAGTCCAAGAAGGAAACAACTCCCAATCCAAAAGGGAGAAGTATTAAGGAGTCAAATTCTAGTTGGACAAGGAGAGGGGGGCCGAATTTCCATAGAAGGGGAGGAGAGAGAATTGGTCATCTCCAAACTAGAATAGGAAAGCCTCTAAAATTTCCTTACTTCCTAAATTTCCTTACTTCTTTGATTATATTATTTCTAAGTAGTAATTCTTAGGTAATTTCCTACTTAAGTAATAACTAATTTTTGAGCTTGTAGGATCTCGTGCTGAAACTCAGTTTACTTTCGTAGATAATTCTTTGCTTCTTGTGCTCACTTAAAAAGCTGTTCGTTTATTGAGTCACATAAATTCACTCACCCTGAAGAGAACTGTTGAACTTGTGAACTTAAAAGGTCGTTGAGGAACTTGATCAATTAGAGGAAGCCATTTTGAGGACAAGTGCGAAAATCCTACTCGAAAATATTGAGTGAACACGAGAGTCATTCAAAAGTGAGTGAGGTATTTTACTAATCTTAACGCATTCTCTAGTCTTCTTCTTTTGCAGGTACATAGCTAATGACGGAGACAAGGTCGTGACCGACATTACTTTAGCCGAGCTTTGGGCTGAAGTAAGGGCACTTAGTACCCGAATAGAGAACCTTGAAAGAACCGTTAGTACTCAGAAGAATGCTTGGGAAGGAACTAGTGATGGTTCCAGCTTAAGACTTGAACATGATGGTATTGTTTGTGAGGTGGAGAGTGACGAAGAGATAGTGAAAGCTAAACCGAAGCCGTGACCATGCCAGTACATTAACCCTGCCAGGTAATGTTTGTGCTATGATGCAACCAGGTGAGTATTCGCGAGGTAATGATAGTTCTAAACTGTTAATTTGCCTAGTTCATAAGGGTGTTTACTTGAATTCTAATGATGAAGTTTCTACCAACGTTCACCCCTTGCCTAGTATTGTTGATGATGTTTTGCAGGAATATGTGGACATGTTTTCCCCACGAGGAGATGGTTCATTCCAAGTGTTGCAGAAGATCAATAACAACGCCTATGTTATAGGCCTGCCTGGTAGTGCTGCTTTCAAAGATGAAGATGGTTCGATTTCAAGTGTGTGATCATTCTCAAGAAGGGGAGAATGATGCGGGCCAACCGGATCAAGCTACATTCATACCATCAATGTTGGATAAGACAAGACAAGACAAGGTATTGGTTAGCCTTGATTTAGGCGTTGGTGATTTTCCTTAGTGAGGCATGTGATGTTGATGTTACACATTTGTGTTTATGTTGTATTATTGTGTTGCTGTGGAAGACATTGATTCTTACTTGGGGGTCTTGCATGACCATTCTTTTTACTTAGCCAAATTGTGGCCTTTTTGTTAGTTATTTGTCCTAGTTGATTTAGTACAAGGCTCATTTTATATAAGCCTAAAGACTTTATTATTTTCAGCACTTAATTTTGATATTGAATACAAAAATCGCCAGCAACTTTGCTCCAAACTCGTGTGCTTTGAACTTGTCCAATTTTTGGTGTGATTCCAAACTGAACTCGTTCCTTTGTATGATCGAATAGTTTGTAAGACCATCGTTGTCTTGAGGGTTGTTCGTATAGTATAGGTACTCTGTGACTTCATCAAGAAGGTAAGTAGACTAGTTCCTACTTGTTGTCTTAATAGTTCATTGAGCGTCTTGCTTCTATACTTTTATCTTGTTTTCTGCATCTTTTTATTGCATCAGTACTTGTATTCGAGAAAAACTACAGTGAGTTCATACACTTCTGACGATCCAGTTTGGCTTTGTGATTTAAAGATTTAAACAACTAGTGGTTAAATCTATGAGCCGCAACCATGTCCATTGCAGCAATAGCCCTTCCTTGTCATGATTTTACTACCCAACGTTACTTAACAAAGAAATAGAAACGTATTTGAATTGAAATTCATGCTCAAATACCTTGTGATATGTGGATGTCAAAGCAGAAGCTAATAGACAGCATAGGCTTAGAGCTATTGATGAACATCAGTAGAATGACAAGACTAAGCTAATTTTGGCAAGTCATTTGAGCATTTTTCGAAACATTTCACCACATATTTAAACACAAACAGAACATGAACACAATAACACATCCAAATTTCATAGGTAAAGCAGAGAACTTTGATTATGATAAAATTCAAAATCATACGAGTTGATAGGTATATACCTAGACTTGAAACAAGCTGAAGTAGCCAAATAAAGATAGAAATAGAGGGGTGAAGCTTAGAAATTCTAGAAAATTAGCAAAGCCAAGGAAATAATAGCAGAAATACATCAACTCTTCAACTCAAACATCTTTTAGAAAATTCGAAGGGTGTGCAGCAACTGTGTAGAAATCAAAAACAACTTTGAATCTCTTTTTTCTGCTTTTTTTTTTTGAAAGTTTTTGGTGTTAGATATGGAATTCAAATTTTGATCCAGAAAATTGTTTTCAGCTTTTTCTTTCAGGTGAGAGTTGCGCGAGAGAAGGGAGATTCAGTACGTGTGAATGAAAAAAAATGTCTATGGAATGTGTGAGGAGTGTATTGTTATATAGAATATTCTCACAGCTGTATTTCAGTTATTTTCTTTCTTTTTTCTCCCTCTCTTTTTAGTTATTACCTCTAACAGTCCCTAAAAGCCCGACTTGTGTACTCTTACTTCTTGAAAATTAATCATCCCCCTTCTAGAAGTTTCTTTAACCTTTACACCCAAGATTCTTCAAATTCTTCTTTCCCTTAACCCCATTAGATTTCTAGTAATCACAAATAACTATAACAAATGAATTCAAACAAATTAAAAATCAAAATAGAGCAAACAATATTCAAAAACAAAGCAATTATAACAACTAATCCTATCAATATGTGATTAAAAGATCAATTAACCTACCAACTTATGCAATTGACTAACTATCATGTAATTAAGCTATTGCTCTAATTATGCAAACACAGAATTAATTGATCTTCAATCCTAATATGCTAAAAATATGAAAGAACAACTAAAAGATCAGTACATTTTGATAAGAACTGGACAAGAGAAGAAGAATCGTTTAGTTGAGGAGAAAAAGAATAGAATATTACCTATTGATCTCCAAATGAAACGCTAGAAGGTTTTTCAACAAGGTTTGACCGGTCAACGACGATTTGACTGCATTTGACGGCTTCCAAAAGTCCTAATACATATATCATTTAATAAATCTCTTTGAGACCTATATAATGATATAAGTATTGAGATATATCAAGCATCGATGGTTAGGTAAATCAAAAAGGGGCCAAATGGGTTAAGGTTTTGGATGGAGATGGTGATAGAGTGGAAATTGGGGTTTGATCTTGGTGAGATGATGTAGAGGAGGAGAAGAGGAATCAATTGGTGCCTATTTGGGATCGGTTAACTTCGGCTGGCGGAGACGATTTCCGGCCGGTGGTCAATGGCAATCAACGGTGGTTGGAGCGGTGGTGAATGGCGGAGCAATTTTTGGCGGGTGGCTAACGGCTAAGGAGAGTGATAAGAGAAGTGAGGTTTTGAGAGATC